>JAJIBD010032518.1:0-51582 GCA_021461705.1 Cryptotis parvus | reverse complement strand
TCTCGGCCCCCTGGTGCTTTCTCATTCTTTGCCAATCAATGTGTGGTAGATGATGAAACTGTCTAACTATGCGCTGTCCCCTCAGTCCCTTCTCTCCCTCACACTGTGCTTACATCTATCATTCTGGAATTGAACATTGTTGAAATATGAATTCCAAAACTCTGACAGAGAAAAGCACAGACTTAAATACTGGCATTTGATAAAATTTCATTTGTCAGCTCAACAAGAAGTGATGGTGGTCCCAGGCCAGAGTCTGTGTTCCCATTTTTCTTTCAGTACCAGATTGGGAGAGTCTGTGGAGAAGGGCAGGGCTGGATAACAGAAAGGGCAGTAAGAATGAGGTGAAGAACCAGACACTCAGGTCTGACACGCCGGCTGTGTAGTACCCCTTTCCCTGAGTTCCTGATGATGAGCTTCATCCATACACCTAGTAGGCAGGGCCAGAACATTACTACAACGTTCTGGTGTTATACAACCCCTTGAACCAGGTGTGAGAACACAGGTGGTTATCATTAAGCCCAAATTAAATATTTCCTATGTTGTTGAGCAAGATGGCAGGCTGGTTTAATGAGCAAAAGGCCCCCCATGTTGCTGTGTGAAAAGTCACTGAGGGCCGCTATCACCCTCCATCAGGCCTTGGGAAGAACATTTGGGCAGGCTCAGCTCAGACAGCCTTGAAAAGTAACTCGCTTTCACTGCCCTTCGTGTTATTTAGAAACTGCATTGGGTACAGGCAGGGTACACAAACATTTAGAACATCCCGGACATACAACTACAAGCTGTTTGTTCAACCAGGTGATGTCCTTCTGTGAATTATATTCTTCTTGAATTTATGTTTACGCAGGTTACAATGCAAATAGTGGCTATATAATTTTAAAGCTTCCCTTTACATAGGGTCTTGCTGGCCTGCATGCCCAAAGCTTCTGACCCGAGCTAGCTGGCTTAATAAACTCCTATATGTTTGACATTACTGGCTGGATTCTTGGTGATTCTTAAGAACTTGCGACTCCGACCCTAACACCAACTGGAAATGGCCCACACTATCCTTAGAGATGGGAAGAGCTGAAAAAAGGCTGGTTACCATAGTCACTCACCTTCACACTGTCTTTATACATTCAACTCTGTAAAGTGACAGCATTATGCACGGCACCTAAGCCAAACGCTCTACCTTTGCTTCCCATTTGTTGCCCTGGGCCCCAATGCCAAGAGTTGGTTTCATCTGGCGAAACTGAGTTCCCCTGCAGCTGGTCTGCTGGAACAGAAGGTGCTGACGGCAAGTAGGAATGCAGGCAGTGATCCCCTTCCACTTACTAATTCTGTAGCTGTTCTTCACAAACTCCAGCAAATATTTTGCGATGTTGTAAGGTGTTATGAGAAGTGAAAAGCAAGCTGTGATTCAGCTGGTATGAAGACTTTGCAAACACAAAAGAGTGCTCTGCTTTGCAGCACACTATTATCTCTGGTTGAACCCACATACAGGAACGTGAAGAGATATTTCTGTCAGGTATTACCATACTACATAGTGAATTTTCCAAAGAAATCCAATTTCAAATTTATTGACTCAGAAGGCCAGACTCCTAAAAATTAGAGGAATTTCAAAGGATCCTCAAGCCTGTGGACATGTTTCCAGTGTAGCAAGGAGTGAAAAAGGAACACACCAGAGCCACATAGGTCGCTTCTCACACAGTATCTAGATAGTTGTGATTGAGAAAGAAATTAGCCTTACAAGATTATGGACGCATGTTTTGGTTTGTTTTGGTGTGTACCTTGATACTAAAGTAGAGTCAATAACATACTTGAGGTTTTTAAAAAATTATTATACCGCCATGAAACACGCTTGAATTTTAATGTGGAAAATTATCTTTGATTTTGAAATAGTCTTCACATTTGTCAAGATCAGCTGACCTGGTTCTTTGGGAAAATGAGCACCTCATCATTAGAGAGAAACTTTTCCAGTTCTTGGCTCCTTATACCATATGTCAGAGAAGCTACTTATTCTTTGATTTCTGAAGCTTTTAGAATATATTAGAAAGACTGGCATTATAGTTTGAGCATACTCCCACAGGGGGAAACGCCATCACAACATATATTTATGGAACACTGGATAAGTTTCTTAGCCTACACTCAAGAGATTTATAAATATGTATAAAATAACTCCAACTTCCTCTTTAATGTCAAACTCCCCGTTTCTGGGTGGTGTTCAGTGTTGGATGACATGCTCTAGCTAGCTTTGGATCTTTACTGTTTAAGCTACTAAGAGTTTAAGCTATTTACATGTATTTAGCTAGGGTCAAGCTGAAGACATCACTTCCTTTGTGTGAACACTGATAGACAGCATGGCAGTTACAGGAATCATTTTGACTCTGAATTAATAAATTTTGGGATATTATTATAATTTCTACTATGATTTCAATGCTATCTAGTTCAGGCATAAGTCCTTTAGCACCCACAGAACCCAGCGTGAGACAATTAGAATTTACCAGGAGTGAGACCACCCTGGCTATGCTGAGACTACAATACCTTTTGTTTATCAACTCTGCCAAGATTGAAGGAGGGATCATGCTACTTTGTCCTTAGGCAAGTGAGCATGATCTTTAATAGAGGGCAAGAACACTCAAATTTACTCCTGGTGCAGAGTAGAATGAAGAAGGACCTTGTGGTACCATCTAGTTGCATGAAGTCCATGGTCTGATCGTGATGTGATTTTCCCATGAATATACATCCATTAGAGATTTTTTTTTTTTGGGTCACACCTAACGATGCTCAGGGGTTTCTCCTGGCCCCCTTCACTCAGGAATTACCTCTGCAGTGCTCGGGAGACCACATGGGATGCTGGGGATCGAACCCAGGTCGGGTATGGTGCGCGGTGTGCAAGGCAACGCTCTACCCGGACTAAGCTATTGCTCAGGCCCAGGTATTTTTTTTATTTAATTTAATTTTTATTTTTTAATATTTTGTAAAAGTATTTTATTATACCACCGTGAGATATACACTTTCAAAGATGTTCATATTTGGGTTTTGGTCAAAGAGTGTTCCAGTTCCCATCCCCTCCACCAGCGCTCCATCTCCCAACACCAACGCTCCCCTGGCTCCCTTCCCCCTCCCCAGTTGCCCGGCCTCCATGGCAGGTTCCTTTATTTCTTTCTTTTCCCTTCCTCTATCTCTTTCTCTTTTCTTTCCCTCCAGAATTGTGGATTACAGAACATACATTAAAGGGTTGTCATGTGTATCTTTTTTAATTAAACATTTTATTATACCACCGTGAGATATACAATTACAACGTTGTTCATGTTTGAGGTTTCCGGTCACATAGTGTTCCAGCACCCGCCTCCACCAGTGCCCATTTCCCACCACCAATGTCCCCAATCCCTCCCCCTCCCATAGCCTCGCCTAAATGGCAGGTTCTTTATCTCTTTCTCTCTCCCCTCTCTCCCTTCCTTTCTCCTACACATTGTGGGTTGCACTACATACACTTGGAAGCCATCATGTGCATTTTTTTGGCCTGTATTTAATGCTCAGTTCTATGTTGGTATCAGCCCTTTCGACATTTATTCACACATGTTCCCTTCTCTGTCTTACCTAACCCTCTGACTCCCCACATTATGTGGTAATTTCCACTTTTGGTAAGACCACCTGATATATTTATGTCATGCAAATAAATGCAGTCATTCTATGTCTCTCTTTCCTTCTGACTAATTTCACTCAACATGATCCTTTCCATGTCCATCCATTTATAGGCAAATTTCATAACTTCATTTTTCCTAACAGCTGCATAGTATTCCATTGTGTAGATGTACCACAGTTTCTTTATCCAGTCATCAGTTCTCGGGCATACTGGTTGTTTCCAGGTTCTGGCTATTGTGAATAGTGCTGCTATGAAAATAAAAGTGCGGATTGTGTTTCCGCTGTGTGTTTTTGGCTTCCCAGGTATATTCCCAGGAGTGGTATGGCTGGGTCAAAAGGGAGCTCAATTTCTAGTCTTTGGAGGAATGTCCATATTGTTTTCCAGAAAGGTTGTACAAGTCGACATTCCCACCAACAATGTATGAGAGTCCCCTTTTTCCCCGCATCCACGCCAGCACTTGTTGCTTTTACCCTTTTGAATATGGGCCAGTCTCTGTGGTGTGAGGTGATATCTCATTGTTGTTTTGATTTGCATCTCTCTGATGATTAGTGATGATGAGCATTTTTTTCATATGCCTTTTGGCCATTCGAATTTCTTCCCTTGTCAAAGTTTCTGTTCATCCCTTCTCCCCATTTTTTATGGGGTTGGCTGTTTTCTTCTTATATAGCTGTACCAGTGCCTGATATATCTTGATATTAACCCCTTACAGATGGGTATTGGGTGAATATCTTCCCCATTCTGTGGACTGTCTTTCTATCTTTTTTTGAGTATATTAATTTTTTTTAAATTTTTTTATTTTTACAATTACAAAGATATAACAAATTAAAAGTCATATTTGGGGTTTGATCATACAGTGTTCCAGCACCCATCCCGCCACCAGTGCCCATCTCCCACCACCAACGCCCCCGGTTCCCCTCCCCTCCCCCAGCCCTCCCTCCATGGCAGGTTCTTTATTTCTTTTCCATTTCTCTCTCTTTTCTTTTCCTTCCCTCCAGACTATGGATTACAGAACATACATTAAAGGGCTGTCATGTGTATCTTTTGCCTGTATTTAATGTTCAGTTCTAGGTTGGCATTAGTACCCTCGACAATTGTTAGCACACTGTTCCATTTTCTGTCTTACCTAGCCTCTGACTCCCACATCGCCAGTGATAATTTCCATCTTTGACAAGACCTCCTGATATATGTTTCACTTGACTTTGGATATTGGTATCATAATATGTACATATATATTTATGTTATGCAGATAAATGCAGTCATTCTGTATCTGTCTCTTCTCCTTCTGGCTAATTTAGCTCAACATAATCTTCTCCCCATGTCCATCCATTTATAGGCAAATTTTATAGAATTTCATTTTTCCTCTAACAGCTGCATATTATTCCATTGTGTAGATGTACCAAAAAGTTTTTTTATCCAGTTCATCGATTTTGGGCACTCTGGTTGCTTCCAGATTCTGGCTATTGTGAATAATGCTGCTGCATTTAATGCTCAGTTCTAGGTTGGTATTAGTACTTTCGACAATTGTTACCACACTTCCATTTTCTGTCTTACTAGCCTCTGACTCACACACGCTTGTGATAATTTCCACCTTTGACAAGACCTCCTGATACATGTTTCCACTTGACCTTTGGATATTGGTATCATAATATGTACATATATATTTATGCCATGCAAATAAATGCAGCATTCTATATGCTCTCTCCTGGCTAATTTCACTCAACATGATCTTCCATGTCCATCCATTTATAGGCAAATGTTCATAACTTCATTTTTCTTAACAGCTGCATAGTATTCCATTGTGTAGATGTACCAAAGCTTTTATCCAGTCATTGATTCTCGGGCACACTGGTTGTTTCCAGATTCTGGCTATTGTGAATAATGCTACTATGAACATAAAAGTAGGGATGATGTTTCTGTTGCATATTTTTGGCTTCCAGAGTAGATTCCCAGGAGTGGTATGACTGGGTCAAATGGGAGTTCAATTTCTAGTCTTTGGAGGAATGTCCATATTGTTTTCCAGAAAGGCTGAACCAGCCAGCATTCCCACCAACAATGGGTGAGTGGCCCCTTTTTCCCCACATCCACACCAGCACTTGTTGTTGTTTCTCTTTGATATGTAGCCAGACTCTGTGGTGTAAAATGATATCTCATTGTTGTTTTGATTTGCATCTCTCTGATGATTAGTGATGATGAGTATTTTTTTCATATGTTTTTTGGCCATTCAAATTTCTTCCTTGTTGAAGTTTCTATTCATTTTTCTCCCCCATTTTTGATGGGGTTGTTTGTTTTCTTCTTGTAAAGTTCTACCAGTGTCTGATATATCCTGGATATTAACCCTTATCAGATGGGTATTGGGTGAATATTCTTTCCCATTCTGTGGACTGTCTTTGTATCTTAGTCACTGTTTCTTTGGAGGTGCAGAAGCTTTTTAGTTTCATGTAGTCCCATATGTTTATCTTTTTCTTCTAGTTGCTTTGTTAGTGCTGTTTCACCTTTGAAGATGCCTTTAGCTTCAATGTCATGGAGGGTTTTCCCTATATTTTCTTCAATGGGATTCAAGTCTGATATTGGGATCTTTAATCCATTTTGATCTGATTTTGTGCATGACAGAAATGACATATGCTAGACAGAAGTCCAAATTAATATTTTTACATGTCGCTGCCCAGTTTTCCCAATACCACTTGTTGAAGAGGTTTTCCCTTACTCCAATTTGGCCAGCATTAGAGGTATTTCTTTTTCTTCTTTTTTTTTTTGCGGTTTTAAAGGGCTTTACTTATCACAGGTTCAGGCATACAAATCAGCAAAAGGAAAAACCCGATGCTTAGGATTCCAGGCTAGAACCACGTGTAGGCCAAGATGGCTACCACCACGTGTAAAACTCCCAAGGGGAATAAACGGCACAAAGGCTAAATCCCACAGGGAAGAAAACCGAGAGCGGAACCGCTAGTTTATACCCCCAACTCAGACCTCCTCCCATTGTTATGGAAAGCAGGGAGGGTCCAATGCCCTCAGGTAACCCCTCCTGCATCTCACCTAGGGCCTTTACTGTGCTCAATGTTTTGAGCCGGGAAGGAAAGGCCTTTGAAATGTAGAGAAGGGGTTTCTGAGATGGCATGTCACTGTACCAAAGATCAACACCAATGCCAGTTAAATATTTCTCCAAGCCTTCACAAGTCTCCTCTACTTCATTGTAGTTTTATATTTTATCAGGGAGCCATGCTTGTTTGTTTGGAAGCAAAACAGCATTTCCTCTCTGGTCTAATTACTTAGGTGTCCTTACGTGGCAGGCTAATATGCTGGTAAGATCTAGCTAGTCCCACGATGATTTGTGATAGCATGGGAGAATATTTATACCAGCTAGTACAGCAAGAGGTATTTCTTTATACCAGCCTACTCTTGCTGTGATTGACATAAGAGGTAATCTTGGAGGAAGTGACTAGGCCCTGGCATTATCTTTTGTTACAGACCTGAACCAGAAGTATGGCACCACCCAACATCTGCACCTAAAAGCTGGTTCATTGATCTTTGTTGACACAACCCGCCTAGAAGAAAGGATTCTGGTGGTCTTTGGGAATATAAAGAGATCGACTTGGGGAAGAGCCATCCACTTTGTTGGGAGACCTGAGTGCATGGTCGGGGTCTGGCCAAGAGTTAGAGTTCTGGGAAATCACATTATTTTGGATCGTAGTAGCAGAACTTGTTTGATATTGGTGATTAGTAAAAGTCTTTTGGAACTATGCTGGACTCATGGGTTATCCATCTGTTGCCAGTCCTTAAGGTAAAAGGGAACTCTGTTCTGATATTTTTGGGACCCCAGCAGCTCTCCGAAAATTTAGGGTCTGGTTTGTTTTGTCTTTGTACTGGGGACACCCAATTGTGCTCAGGGCTGTGGCCTGACCTGCTCAGGGATCATTCATGGCTTGGGAGACCCTCTGGGGGTGCCAGGGATCGATCCAGGCCAGCCATCATGCAAGGCAAACCCCGTCCCCGCTGTACTATTGCTCTGGCACTGGTGTTTAGAATCTGGCTCTCTGGGAACTCATTGACTCTATATTCCTTTTCCTGGGAATAGTGACAAGTCTCTAGGAAGGGTTTTGGTGGTGTCTGGCACAAGCAAGGAGAGGGAGTGTATCAGGAGGTTCTTGAGGTTATGCTTTCCTTTGCTATTTACTGGGCCTGTTTGCATGAACCCTCAGGATCTCTGTTTTCCCCACATCCTCTTGGGAACAGCCAAGAAACTTCTGTGTCTCACTGAGGCAACACAAAACGACAGGTCTGGGGGAGCCGTCAGCAGTGACCTGCCATGCGCCCCCTTTCTTCTTGAGGTACATGCCTTCTAGTGTCCTTGGTAGTGTGTCTACCAAGGACAGTGTCTCTACCAAGGTAGTGTCTCCACCAAGGACACTGAAACCATGTTTCTATGTTCCCAGGCCTCCAACAGATGGCTGGGATTTCGTCCCTTCTCCGGGGGCTCTGCACAGGACTTGGTGATCTTTTGCTTTGGGGGGTTCTCTCCCATGGACCTCCTTCACCAGCATGCTCAGAAACGGGGGCCTGAGGGGGTCCTCAGGGTGCAGGGCCCACTTGGTCTGGGGATTCTTTTCATTCTTCTTTTCTCCTGTTTCTTAATAATTTGTCAATGCAATTAGTTAATTTTTTTTATTTTTCCTTTCTCCTTTTTCCTCCCAAGGGCAGCTTCTGAAACCCTAAACCAGAAGACACTATTATTTCTCTGATGCTCACTGTCACAGCCTTCTGGATGTCAGCGGCACGACAGTGGCTAGTCAGCCTCCTGATGAGGCACAGGACCAGCAGGGCGGTTATGGGCAAGGGCATCCCGCCACCCACAGTGACATCCACAGAGACCCACAGTGTCACACACAAGCCACCACAGAGTTCCTGCATCCAGACCCTGAGGGAGGGAGCTGCCCCAGGTGAAATCAGATACTGATAAAAGGAAACTCTTTACAGAAGCATTAGAAGCCTTGGAGGGGTACAGTTTTACTAGGCTCCTATCTGGTCTGCAACACAAAGTGATGTTTAGACATAACGCTGAAACAAAGGGTCTTTTCTAGTGATGGGTGGACAATGACAGCACCAGTGGAGAAAGTGAAGGCTTTCTGGCCTCTGAGCTGGACTCAAAACAGAAGGGTGTGTGTGTGTGTGTGTGTGTGTGTGTGTGTGTGTGTGTGTGTGTGTGTGTGTGTGTGTTTGTGGTGTGTGTTGGGGGACAGGGGCACCGGCGGGAGGCAACTGCATAGCTCCCCACACTTACATGGTAGCTCTCCTCTGCATCTCTGAAACTTTCCTGCCCAGGGAGCTCTGAGGGGAAGGTAAATCATTGATTTGGACACACTTGCCCCAGACCAATCTGTAGTCCTTTCATTTACTTTTCTTTTTATTAGGTGGGGCCTCCAAAAGTGGCATTCAGGGTATAGGTGTGTGTGTGGGGGGCTACTCCCAGCAATACTAGTGCAAACTTGGCTCTCCAGTTCAGTGCTTGGGCCCCAAGACTGCTCCAAACCTTGGTGTCAAGGGCCACAGAGACAGCGGGGCCACACTCAGTAGTGCTTGGGAACGCTGCGGTGCAACGGATTGAACCAGTGTCCCCACATGCAGACTCCATGTCCCTGACTCCGGTGCTATCTCCTTGATCTCTTTATTCTTGCATTCAAACCCACTGAATTCTATGCTGGACTTTATTCCAGTTCATGAGCAACTCTACTTTTGACTAACTTAAGCCAAGAATTTTGTGGAAGCCAAACAAAAGTCTCTGAATTTAAAGATCTTACAGGCGGGGGGGAAGGGGCACCCCACCACCAAGAAGACAAGTGAAGATACAGTCTGTGGTGGATACCAAGGACAACCAGTCACGTGTGAAGGTGTCAGAGAAAGTCTCCTGAGCGGGTGAGATGACAGGTGGAGCTTGAGAAGAGTGCCAGACTCTGGATCAGGGGGTCCTCTGGGTGCAGGGCTCACCCGGTCAGGGGTTCTCTGGGTTTAGGGCTCACCTGGTCAGGGGGGTTCTCTGGGTGTAGGGCCCACCCGGTCAGGGGTTCTCTGGGTGCAGGGCCCACTGGATTGGGGGTCCTCTGGGTGAAGGGCCCACCCAGTCAGGGGGTTCTCTGGGTGCAGGGCCCACTGGATCGGGGGTCCTCTGGGTGAAGGGGCCCACCCAGTCAGGGGTTCTCTGGGTGCAGGGCCCACCCAGTCAGGGGGTCCCTCTGGGTGCAGGAGCCCACACCCGATCAGGGGGTCCTCTGGGTGCAGGGCTCACCCGGTCAGGGGGTTCTCTGGGTGCAGGGCCCACCCGGTCAGGGGTTCTCTGGGTTTAGGGCTCACCTGGTCAGGGGGTTCTCTGGGTGTAGGGCCCACCCGGTCAGGGGTTCTCTGGGTGCAGGGCCCACTGGATTGGGGGTCCTCTGGGTGAAGGGCCCACCCAGTCAGGGGTTCTCTGGGTGCAGGGCCCCACCCAGTCAGGGGGTCCCTCTGGGTGCAGAGCCCACCCGATCAGGGGGTCCCTCTGGGTGCAGGGCTCACCCGGTCAGGGGTTCTCTGGGTGCAGGGCCCACCGGGTCAGGGGGTCCTCTGGGTGCAGGGGCTCACCCGGTCAGGGGTCCCTCTGGGTGCAGGGCTCACCCGGTCAGGGGGTCCTCTGGGTGCAGGGCTCACCCGGTCAGGGGGTTCTCTGGGTGCAGGGCCCACCCGGTCAGGGTTCTCTGGGTGCAGGGCTCACCCGGTCAGGGGTCCTCTGGGTGCAGGGCCCACCCGGTCAGGGGTTCTCTGGGTGCAGGGCCCACCCAGTCAGGGGGGTTCTCTGGGTGCAGGGCCCACCTGGTCAGGGGTCCTCTGGGTGAGGAGCCCACCTGGTCAGGGGATCCCTCTGGGTGCAGGGCCCACTCACTCCAGGGGGTCCTCTGGGTGCATAGTTCACTTGATTAAGCGGGCTCTCTGTGTGCAGGGCTTACTTCGATCGGGGGTCCCTTTGGGTGTGGGGCCCACCTGGCCAGGGGGCTCCTCGGACTAGACACTCCCTAAGAGTGGGAGGACTTGGGGGACAATGAATTTGACCTAAACAGACCCAAAAATTCCAGCAGCAGCACTGACTACACATTTCACACTTGGTGATGGCGAGCACCTGTTCCAAAGAGCTAAAAGCTGCATGAGCAGGTGAGAAACGCACATTTTCTTGTTTCTGATGATGATTCGGGGCCTGGGGAGAACTGGGGTGGTGGGTCCTTCACAACAAAGTGGCACACCTCTCCTCCCCTCGACCCCTGGGAAGAGCGGCAGCTGCCTTGAACCATCCTATGCTTCCAATGAAGAAAGTCTTGGCAAAGCCATGTAGGAGCAACCAGGACACTAAAGGAAAAGTTCTGAAGCAATGCAGTTTCGAATCACTAAAACTTTGGCTAAAACTCGTCCGTGCCTTTCACTGAGGACACTCACTAGTATGAGATGTGCGCCTTAAAGCACAGGTTTGTTGCCAAGGTGCCACGAAGACACCAGGCTAGCAGTTACTTTATAAAGGGCGGCGTCTGAGAAGGTACAGGGTCTTTGGTACCCACTTGACTATGAAATAAGTTTACATTTCTCCATTTGTGAAGAATGCAAACGAATATTCTGCCAACTGTATATTAATATCAATGCCAAGCTACAGGCCAATTGCATGTGGTAAAAGCAACTCAAATTGGAGTATTCGGAGAAATTCAGATATTCCAAATCACAGTCATATTCTAAATTTACACACCTCTAGTAAACCTATATCGATTCCTGTATGTAAGTGAACTTCTCACTATTTTTTCTGATGGCATGGCTAAGTTTCTCTATTGTGTTCCTAGCACTGTTGGAAATTCAAGTCCTTCTATTTGGTCTTTTTAAGTTGCTCCCCCTGCAAACCTTTAAGGATGGAAACTAAAACCAAGCCAGAGCACCATTGCCATCTGGTGGACACACTTACCATTACACCTAAATGAGAGCGGGCTTCCTGTATTTAGTAACATCCTATCAGTTTTTCTTTTACCATACTTTTAAGAATTGGTCTCCACTTCCATGATACTAAGTGCCATCTTAGTATAACTCCAAGTTTTTAGGCATTTTCTTGCTTTAAAACGGCTGCTTTTTTTATTTTTGTCTTTTTTATCTATTCCCAGAACAGTAAAACATTTATTCAAATTGATGTATATACATTATTACTCATTGCAACACTCAGATAATAGCTAATATTTGGAATCAACCTAGATATATAACAACACATCAGTGGATCATGAAGATGTGGTAGATATACGCAATGGAATACTATGCAGCATATACAAGAGTAAGGAATTAACCAATGATGAAATCATGCAATTTGCAATATGGATGGAACTGGAAAATGTGTTAAATGAAGTAAACCAGAAGAAAAATAATGTGAGGTGTTTATAGTAACTGGATAAGGAGCTACAATAGTTTAAAGGGAGTGCCTAGCTTATTCTTGGTTCCAAAGTATAGGGAGCAGAAGACAATGAGTGATATGGGGGAAGAGGATACAGATAAGAAGCAATAGAGGGTACAGGTAAGTTTATGTTGGTGTTTATTTATTTACTTATTTATTTACTTATTTATTTAACCACTGTGAGATATACAAAGATGTTCATAATTGGGTCTGAGTCACACAGTGTTCCAGCACCTGTCCCTCCACCAGTGCCCCATTCCCATTACCAATGTCCCTACATTCCCTCCCACCTCTCCCAGCCTGCCTCTATAGCTTTTTTCCTTCTCCTTTCTCTCTCTCTCTTCCCCCTCCTCTCTCTTAACATTTGCTAGGAATACCACAGCTTTGACAGAAAAATTGCATATATTCAAGGCGTGTAACAAGAGTTCATGTAAGTATAAGATGGTTGTCACAATCAAACCAGTTTACACCCGCCATTTTCCACATCCGACTTCCCTCTCGTCAGAACTCCACCCAGCAAATGAGCCTATCACAGCCCGGCTTGTGCAGCCCCAAGCGGCCTCGGGGGTTCATCAATAGATGCTAGATTTAGAGGTGACTACAAGAGTATGCCACCTGCATGGCAGAGCCTGGCAAGCTACCCGTGTTGTATTTGATATGCCAAATACCAGTAACAATGATAGACCTCATTCCCATGACCTGATGGAATGGTTTGAGGCTCTTTATGTTCCTGGAGCAAGCAGGTGCCCTTGGGCTCTACTAGCATGAGACAGGACATATGGAGATGTTACTGGTGCCCGCTCAAGCAAATCAATGATGAACGGGAAGACAGTGATAAAGTGATCACAATGAGATAGACAATTACAAAGCTGTTCATGATTAGGCAAAGCTGTTGCTTTTTGAACCAACCTCTCTCCTTAGTCACTGTCTTTTCTTGTTCTATTACTCCACCTTCACTTAATTATTTATCAATTTGATGGGCTCCTTATCTAGTTCTTCATTTCAGCAAAACTTTGAAGTCTGTAACACACAGGCTGACTAAATATATGAACAAAGTGGGTAACACTGCAGCTGTACTCAGTGCTCCGTGCTCAGCGGCCATATGTAGCCCCAGGATCCAAACCTGGGTCAGCAGCATGCAAAGCAAGCGCTTTACTTCCTATTCTCTCTCAGCCCTTAGTTGCTGGTTTGAAACTGCCTTTAGTACCATTTTGGTGTTTGGCACATTCCCCTGAGAGCAGCACATGCAGAGAAGTTTCCAAACCTTCTCCTCCATATTGACAGAGGTGATTAACATTCATGTGCATAAAAATATTCAGAGCTCTGCAGATGAGTGATGAGAATGATGGAGTTGGACGTCAGTGTTCTCACTGTGGAAAAAGATACAAATATAGAATGGGGGGAGGCCATAGTTTATGGGGCAGATTAAATTTGGACTTATCTATAAAATGTCTGACTTCTTTTTTTTTCCTTTTTCTTTTTGGGGTCACACCCAGCAATGCTCAGCAGTTACTCCTGGCTCTGCACTCAGAAATTCTCTTGACGGTTTTTTTTTTTTTTTTTTGGTCACACCCGGCAATGCTCAGGGGTTACTCCTGGCTCTGCACTCAGAAATTCTCTTGACGGTTTTTTTTTTTTTTTGGGTCACACCCGGCAATGCTCAGGGGGTTACTCCTGGCTCTGCACTCAGAAATTCTCTTGACGGTTTTTTTTTTTCTTTTTGGGTCACACCTGGCATTGCTCAGGGGTTTCTCCTGGCTCTGCACTCAGGAATTACTCCTGGCGGTGCTTGGGGGACCATATGGGATGCCGGGGATCGATACGGGCCGGCATAGGCCGGCCGCGTGCCAGGCAAACGCCCTACCCGCTGGGCTATCGCTCCGGCCCCTCTTGGCGGTGTTTGGGGACCATATGGGAGGCCGGGGACTGAACCTGGGTCTGCTGTGTGCAAGGCAAACGCCCTAACCGCTGTGTTGTCACTCCGACCCCAAAATGTCTGACTTCTAACAGAATTTCTAGCTCTTTCTGCCTAACAGGCCCCTGAGGCAATGACAACCAAAGAGGCCAGATCTGTGTCTACTCCCCATTTGCCCCTAAAGAAATCAGGGGTATCTGAGAAAATGACTGATTCCAGGACTGTGTTTGGACAAGGGGCAGGGGATACTGCAAGGTAACTCAGAATATTTTCTCTCAGAAATTAAGGAATCCCTTAAGGAACAGTGAGAACATATCAAAGAGGCATGGAATTAGTCTGAAAGGTTTCCCAGTAAATCTATTGGGGGAAAATTTGACATCAAAACAAAATGAGCTCAGCAGACTAAATATTAACAGAAATCAGTGAGTTCATACTGACATGAGAAAAAGTTTTTCCTTATAGAAGAATTGCAATTAATAAATGTAGAAGGAAGGAAAGAATTGGAACATGACCAGTTGGCAGGCATCAGAATAACAATTAATTCAGCCAAGAATTATCCCCTGGATGTTTGTGTGTGAAAGTTTGATGAAAGAACATTTGGAGAGAAAGGATATTCCCACCAAATGCTTACTCACTGGGAAAAGAAAGAAGATAAACTTTTTAGAGAGTAATCATGATGAGAGTAGTTAGGAGGAGGATAGTTGCAGAATGAGTTCTTATATGCAGAACACAAAGAAACACAGTAAGGGAGTAACAAATGGCCAAAGATAGCAGAACTGGAGAATTGGTCTGCAGAACTGAGTTTAATCTGGAACTCGATGGGGTTGGGATAGGTGGGGGAACACTCCACTGCAGGGTGCGGTGTTGGAACGCTGAATGCCTGAGTCCCATCATTATCAGTCATGGTCCTTATGGTGCCTGAGCTGAAAAAGAAACTTTTGCACTTTTGGAGAAATGGAGCAGTGGAGAAATGGAGCAGATGCAACTGAAAATAAGCTTTCAAAATGACTTGCCTTGTCCTGGGGCACAGCGGCCATGTCACACAGCTTCACTCTTGCTATGTTCTGGCCCCAAATTGCATTGACGCACAAAGTAATCATGAAAAATCCTCAGCAAAACTCAAACGCAGGAATATTCTATAAAATAACTGACCTGGGGCCGGAGGCGATAGCCCAGCGGGTAGGGCGTTGCCTTTGCATCGCCGGCCTGTGCTGGCCTGGGTTCGATCCCGGCATCCCATATGGTCCCCCAAGCACCGCCAGGAGTAATTCCTGAGTGCAGAGCCAGGAGAAACCCCTGAGCATTGCTGGGTGTGACCCAAAAAAAAAAAAAAAAAAAAAAACTGACCTATGTTTCACAGTCGGGCATTTCTTTCTTTCTTTTCTTTCTTTCTTTTTTTTTTTTTTTGCTTTTTTGGGTCATACCCGACAATGCTCAGGGGTTACTCCTGGCTCTGCACTCAAGAATTACTCCTGGCGGTGCGGGGACCATATGCGGTCGGGAATTGAACCCAGGCCCTCTCAGCTGGGACATTTCTAAAAGGCACATCAATCAGGGGCGTGGCAAGTAAATGCAACGTGATTCTGGATTGGGGCCTCCACCAGGTTTTTGCTTTTCTACAAAGGCCTACATTACTACAACTGGTGAAATGATAGTATTTGCTCTAATGTTTTGTGGTAACTGTGCTATGGTTTGGTAAGAATATATTGTTATTTTTAGGAAATACATATTTTGGAATAAAGAGATATCCTATCTGTAATCAACACTCCAATGGTCACAAAAAAAGGCATTTATTCTGATGATAAAGGGAGCTCTCCTCCTTAGAGTAAAGTGACATTTAACAATGATGATGTACAAAGAAAAGTGATAATTTTGTAAACAACTTAGCAAAAACATATTCAGCTAAGAGTCAGCAAAGTATGCACATCTACCAGAAGCAACTGAGAGGATCAGAATTATCAACAAGGCATCTATCACAAATTATTCTAACTGCAAAAGAGAAAACAGCAACTCCACAGGAGGGACAATGGACATCTTAAGAATTCATGTCATCAACAAGGACAACTGGACTTTTTCCGAGTCTGGATGGGACTGTGGGAGGAAATATCATTGTGTATCAGCCCACAATGCATAAAATGCCTAACCCAAATGGCAGAATGTTCTTTGTCCTTTTTTTTTTTTTTTTTTTGCTTTTTGGGTCACACCCAGAGATTTCTGCACTCAGGAATTACTCCTGGCGGTGCTCGGGGACAATATGGGATGCCAGGGATCGAACCCGGGCGGCATGGGCCGGCCGCCATGCAAGGCAAACGCCCTACCCACTGGGCTATTGCTCCGGCCCTGCGTCCTGTATTCTTTAAATATATGAACACTTTGAAAAATTCAAAAGACTGATGGACTGTTTTAGAGAGGACTATGCTCCTGGCTGCTAGGCTGACAAAAATTTCCAAGGGCACAGATGATATTGTAACAGGAATGGGATGAATTAATTAGTAATGATACACTCCTGGAAGCTATATGATGCTCCAGTCCAATGTAAAATTAATTAAAAAAAAAAAGGGCAAAAGAGATGAGGGATTGCAGATTAGGTGAAAGTACCGAATGATCAATCTATGAATTTGATTATTGTACCGAGAATCTTGTTCTGAAGTACAAATGATGCAGTATTAAAGTAGAAGTGCAGGGGCTGGAGCTCTAATGCAGCGAGTAGAGCACTCGCTTTGCACACGGCTGAGCTGGGTTTGATCCCTGGTATCTGGTGTCCTGCCAGGAGCAATCCCTGAGTGCAGTACAAGTGAAGTAGTGTTCAAGTATTGAGGGATACTGGTGTTTGCAACATAAAACTCAAATGGCTCAAAGAAGAAAGGATACAAAAAGAAAATTTTAGGAGCACGAGGAACAATAAAGATGTTAAAGTGCAGAAAGATGTATTTATATTCTTCTTGAATTTCTCAAATACAGACATGCGAATATATCTATTTCTAGGATACTAGTTAGTATTCTCCGGCTCCTCCAGGTAAAGAATGAGGTGGTTGACACCTACAGAGTTCAGTCTTTCTCAACCTTCAGTTCCACACCATTGTTCTCAAAGCTTTAGTTGTTTCCTATAAACACACACAACATCTGCACATGTAATTTTTATATACTTGATAGCTATTTTCTGATGATCAGTATAGAGAAGTGTTCTATTATTATTTGCTTAATGCTCAAGTGCAGTTTGAGAGTTCATTTCTTGTTTTGCAGCATACCCAGCAGCATTTAGGGGCTAGTCTTGGTTCAGCACTTGGGATTGCTCCTGGCACAAGGACCAAACCCGGCCTCCTACTTGCAAAGCACGAACTCTTGTCTGTTGTGTGATCTTGCAGGTCCCAATCTGAGATTCGGAAAAATTGCTATTATTTACAATTATAGACCTCATTTACATGACCTGATGGAATGGTTTCAGGCTCTTTATGTTCCTGGAGCAAGCAGGTGCCCTTGGGCTCTACTAGCATGAGACAGGACATATGGAGATGTTACTGGTGCCCGCTCGAGCAACTTGATGATGAACGGGAAGACAGTGATACAGTGATACAGTGATTTACATTAACTTTGAGTTTGGCCTTAATTCTATCATCTCTGTATGCTGTTTCTATGGATTCTTTTATATCATGTTTGTTTTGGGAGCTTCCTTTAGGTACAAATCCTAGCCGGTATCTGAAATGTACATTTCCCAAATATGAAGACTCCAACTTCTAGTGGCTCTGAACCACTCTTTATCTAAGTCCTTTATGGCCCTTTAAGTTTCGGGTTGGGGGCAGGGGCGGGGCAGAGTGTCTGGACTACACCCTACAGTGCTCAGGGATTATCCTTCCGTCCCGTTTGGGACCCTCCCGTGCTCAAGGGACCAAATGTAGTGATGTGCCACATGGACGACAAGCTCCTTAACCTCTGTACTACCCTCCAGGCCTTCAGGCTGACTTTAATTGAAAAAAAAAAATCTCAAATTGATTAAAGTACGAGAAAATGCTTCCTGTCCTGAGAGTTACTGCAGTTATTGCACTGCTCTGGCCTGTATATTTCTGCATTATTCTTGTGATCTTTCTGTACCAAGGTATCCTAGAAAAACACATAAAAACCTTCAGATAAAGTTAAAACTTTAAAAAACTTTTACAATAATTTAAGACAAATATAAATACAGACTACTAACCATACCATGTTATCTACTACAGTGATACATACTGCACGAGGCAATATGAAAACTTTTTTTTTTTTTTTTGGGTCACACCCGGTGATGCTCAGCGGTTATTCCTGGCTCTGCACTCAGGACTTACTCCTGGCGGTGCTCGGGGACCATATGGGATGCCGGGATCGAACCCGGTTGGCTGCTTGCAAGACAAATTCCCTACCCACTGAACTGTCGCTCCAACCCCCTTTTTTTTTTAGACAGAATCTTATTCGGGCCACGTGTCAGCACTGAGAAGAATTGCCACTACTGCATTTTTGTAACAGTGATTCTTGTTTTTCTTTCTGCTTTTTTGGGCCAAAACCAGCAATGCTAGGCTTTACTTCTGGCTCTGCACTCAGGAATTACTCCTGGTGGTGCTTGGGGACCATATGGGATGCCGAGGATCGAACCTGGGTTGGTCGTGTGCAAGGCAAATGCCCTCCCTGCTATACTACTGCTCCGGTCCCAATATGAATACTTCTATGGTTTTCCAAAACAGGTTTTAAAAGCCTAAGTTCTAACTCTCTAAAGGCAAGAAAGAAACAATCTTTGAAACATTAGACTTCATAATTTATTATATATTTGAAAAGAGTCAAAATACTTGTTTTACTCTATTTCTTTTTGGGAGGAATGGGAGTAGAGGAGGAGGTTAAAAAAAGTTTAGATTCTGCTTAAAAGAGCTTTTCCAAAGGGTTGTGCTAAATTCTCACTATGCATCATCACGGAGGAACACTGCTATCCTAGTTATCGTGATACTTTGAATTTAAGGTACTACACATAACGTGTTTGTCCAAAAATCCAGTGTATTCATTCAGGTGTCCTTTGTGTTCTTGTTGTTGATACCAATATGAAAGGTATTGGCACTCTGGCTTCAAGAACAAACTTTAACTCAATTAATATAACATGTGTTTCATTGGGTCCAATGTAATTAATGTGGAACCATTCAGCAATAATAGTCTCAAATATTTAAATACCCTGTAAAACTACAACTAACCAAGTCACTGCTGATACGTAGGACTACACAACCAACAAGGAAGAGGGCGAATTATAACTCTAAATGCCAAATCCTAAACAAAATGCCAGTACTACCTCACTTTTGCAAATATATAGAGGAAATAAGAACTATATGAATAATGTTAAATAAAAAGTGCATACATAACTGATAACATTTCCTTTTGTTAAATTTGCCATTCCTTCCAGTCCAATAAAATGCTTCTGAGAGAAAATGACTTTAGGCACAGACTTGTTACATTGCAATGATTCCAAACTTCTTCAGAGTAAAAGAATGAAAAGCAATCAAGTACCCTGGAGAAACAAAAGGTGTTCTTTTGAAAACATCTACGTTATTCTTGACAATTCAAAGCAGAAAATACAGAAAGGCAGGAATGTCATTAAACAGATGTTTGCTTGTAGTTTTTGGTATCCAAAACTTTTTTTCCACACATGGCACAGATGCCTAAAACAAAAGAAAACATGAACAATCGAATCAATACCAACTAATTAACATCAGTCAAATACCTAATACCGATGATTTGGTTTAAAAGTCACCTCGAGTAGAACATGATTCAAGAACAGAACACACACACAAAAAATACTTTTCACTATGAACAAATTTCTAAGTTTTATGGAACTTTAGGTTTAAAAAAAAGGCCTCTGACTAGCAGAATTTACAAAAGCCAACCCTTCTCAAAGTTATTTAAATCAGTGCCAAATGTGGTAGATTTGGCATGAGTAGAAACGGTATGAAACTTACCTTTTTTGTAAGCACAGCCCTGGCAGTAATGAGAGCCAGGCTGGTGAACAGAACTTTTACAAATTCTGCAAGTGGAAAATTTGTTCTTTCCATAAGGATCAAACCTAGATTTTTTTTAAAGAGAAAAAAAAAGGTTTTGTACAATAGAAACCCTTTTAAAGAACCTCAAGCAAATGGGAGTAATCCATACTCCCGCCCCACTCCTATCACACTCTACAACAGACAGGCCTGACCCTCTTCTAGCTGGCTACTCTCTGAAATGCCTGCCACCTCAGAGCCTTCTAGATAAGCTGCATGCTTTCACTGAATGTTCTACTTAATCTCAAGCCTGTGGATCTCACACATACTGGCTATGATTAGAAAAGATGATAAAAAGTTCTTTTGTCAGTATACTCAGCTGCAAAAAGTCTGATTGATTGATGTACGACTGATTGATGTATGTAATGATGTATCTTATGATGGTATCAAATTTAATACAATGCACTTTCCAAAGAGAGAATTTAGAATAGTCTAAATTAATAATGCTTTTTAATGACAAGTTTGAGAATAAGTTTGAAAGCATAAAATAACTAGATCTATTGAAAACTGCAATCTAAAAAATATCAATGCTCAATAATAGAATGGTTTTAAAGGGTATCATTAATAAGTTATCAAAGCATAGTGTGACACACTGCAGTGAAGATTAAATCTGTTGAATTGTTTTAGGATTGTTTTATGGTTTTAGGGCTACACTAGGTGGTGCTCAAGATTTATTCCTGACTTGGAGTTCTGGAGTCCATATGCAGTGTCAGGGATTGAACGAGGGTAGGCCATGTACAAGGCAAGCACCTCACCCCATCCTATCTACTCTGGCCTTGCTCAATACTTAATGAGCACTTTTATGTGCAATGCACCATATGAACTAAAAGATTTCTTTTTACTTCTAAGCCTATAGACAATGTCATCAAACAGGTATTTATACATTCAACTTAGTGCTTGCAACTGTTCTAAATACCAAAGAGCAATCTGACCAACAAGCTGCCCTAATTATAATTAAGCTGATTTTCTAGTGAGAGGAAATTGAAAATAAGCATATTTTAAAATAAACATGCTTCTCAGATAGTATGTGAGGTAGTCAAGTTCCAAACTGGACACTATGGCATGCATGAGTGTGAAAGCCAATTAGACAGCTCTGAAGGGCAGATATTTCTGCTGAGGCAAAAGTATGAAGAAGGAGCCAGCTATGCAAGCTAAGTGATGAGCTCCAGGAAGAGAGGGAGCAAGAGACTGAACCACTTTCAATAGAAGTGAGGTTGGCTTATCTGATGCAGGAGCTGGGAGGACAGAAAGTTATGGAAGTGAGAGTGTTAGATCCTGGAGGACCTTGCCAGAACATGGTAGGGAGTTTGGACTTTATGTGAGAAAGACTAACTGAAGGTTTTGAGGCGAAACAGCTACATGCTCTTTAAATAAGGAACAATTTTGTTCACTATGAGAATGAACCAAGGGAAAATAGAGAGGAGCAGGGAGGTAGAAACATATTACAGTAGCTTAGTAAGAAATAATAGAAGTTTGTTAGAGGGTCATAGCAGTGAGACACAGAGAAGCAGGCAGAGGCAGATTCTATTTTGGGGGTAGATGAGGATCTTGCTGACAGGGAACAGGAGGAATCGAGGAATTCTAGCTGACAGAGCACAACTGTGTCAGATATACACTGATGCGAAGACAGAAGGAAAAGGACTGTCAGATAGTAAAGTGAGTCAGGTAAGCGCTGGTGCATATCTGAAGCTCAAAGAAGTGAGGACTGACAATGAACAAGTGGAAAACACTGATATACATTCTGGAATTTCAAGTCATTGGATTAAAGTCAGTAGTGAATACATAATAAATTTATGTGAGAAAAATAAATCTAGGATTAAATCCAGAGGAGAAGAAACAGTCACTGCTTTGGGAGAAAACAAAAAATACAGGGTTCCAGCACCATGAAAATAAGGGTTGCAAAAGAGGTTTTGAAAGGTTTAAGAATAGAGTGGGCAGTTCATGACCAGTTTTAAAAGTCAGATGTGCACTAACAAAACAACTAGAAGAAAAGATACACATATGGGACTACATGAAACTAAAAAGCTTCTGCACCTCAAAAGAAACAGTGACTAAGATACAAAAGCAGTCCACAGAATGAGAAAGAATATTCACCCAATACCCGTCTGATAAGGGGTTAATATCCAAAAATATATCAGGTACTGGTAGAACTTTACAAGAAGAAAACAAACAACCCCATCAAAAAATGGGGAGAAGAAATGAACAGAAACTTCAGCAAGGAAGAAATTCGAATGGCCAAAAAAACATGAAAAAATGCTCATCATCACTAATCATCAGAGAGATGCAAATCAAAACAACAATGAGATATCACTTTACACCACAGAGACTGGCACATATTCAAAAGAGCAAGAACAATAAGTGCTGGCGTGGATGTGGGGGAAAAGGGGACACTCATCTACTGTTGGTGGAAATGCCAGCTGGTACAGCCTTTCTGGAAAACAATATGGACATTCCTCCAAAGACTAGAAATTGAACTCCCATTTGACCCAGCTTACCACTCCTGGGAATCTACTCTGGGAAACCAAAAATACGCAGCGGAAACACCATCCCTACTTTTATGTTCATAGCAGCATTATTCACAATAGCCAGAATCTGGAAGCAACCAGAGTGCCCGAAAATCGATGACTGGATAAAGAAGCTTTGGTACATCTACACAATGGAATGCTATGCAGCTGTCAGGAAAAATGAAGTTATAAAATTTGCCTATAAATGGATGGACATGAGAAGATTATGTTGAGTGAAATAAGCCAGAAGGAGAGAGACAGATACAGAATGGCTGCATTTATTTGCATGACATAAATATATATGTACATATTATGATACCAATATCCAAGGTCAAGTGAAACATATATCAGGAGGTCTTGTCAAAGGTGGAAATTATCACAAACGTGTGGGAGTCAGAGGCTAGGTAAGACAGAAAATGGAACAGGGTGCTAACAATTGTCGAGGGTACTAATGCCAACCTAGAACTGAGCATTAAATAGGGTAAAAAGATACACATGACAACCCTTTAATGTATGTTCTGTAATCCATAGTCTGGAAGGGAAGGAAAAGAGAAAGAGAGAGAAAGGGAAAGAAACAAAGAACCTGCCATGGAGGAGGGCTGGGGAAGGGGGAGGGAACTGAGGACGTTGGTGGTGGGAGATGGGCACTGGTGGAGGGACGGGTGCTGGAACACTGTATGACCAAAACCCAAATATGAACTTTTTTAATTGTATATCTTTGTAATTGTAAAAATAAAAAATTTAAAAAATTAAAAAAAAAATTTCTTTTGAAAAAAAAAATCAGATGTGCTCTTTACAGTTTCAGGATTTGGGAATGAAAGCCTGACTAGAGTGGCTGATTCAGAGGAAAATGGAATTAAGGGGGATCAGAATGGCCTAATGGCAAAGCCCCTGTCCTGAAAGCATGAGGTGAGAGTTTAAGTTCTAGCACTATCTCACAAGCACTGTCATCCCCGAGACACTGGCGTGTGAAATTCCTGATGCCATGATAAAACCTACAATATCTGGCAAGTAAGCACCATGGCTAAAGGTGTGTGAACACCGTGGTCAGCATATGTTCCTTAATGAGCACTGCGGCCATAATGAGCAGTAGCGCAAATGAAGACAACAGCGAATAAGTAGATGTATAGCAACCACAGTCCTGGGTATGCACCACAGCTCTGTGTGTGTGTGTGTGTGTGTGTGTGTGTGTGTGTGTGTGTGTGTGTGAGACAAAAGGTGTGGGAGTATGAAAAAAAGGAAAATGGAACTAAGATAGGCTTTTAAAAACTCTTTCTGTAAAGGAAAGCAAGGAAATAGAGTAGTAACTAGAAAGATTTGTGGAATTTTATAGATTAGATAAAAAAAACATGGTTATCAAAACCTGGTATTAAAAATACTGAGGCAGGGGCCGAGCAATAATCCAGCAGGTAGGGCATTTGCTTTGCACGCCACCATGCCGGCTCGGGTTCGATCCCGGGCATCCCATATAGTCCCCCAAGCACCACTGGGAGTGATTCCTGAGTGCAGAGCCAGGAGAAACCCGAGCATTGCCAAGTGTGACCCAAAAAACCAAAAAAAAAAAAAAAAAAACACAACAAAAAAAAACCAAAAGAGGCAGTGCTGTGACATATTAAGAATAAGGGAAAATAAAAACCATGTTTTCTGTTGAAATTATAAAAAGAAAAACTAGTTTCTTTGTATAATGAGTCATTGAAGAGGACAGTAAAGGCAGCAGATGGTAACAGATAGGCACTACTTAACTCTTACTTTATCACAAGAGAATGGGACACACCAAATTCATTCCAGAAGGTTCGACATTAAAGAAGGGTGGGAATTCATAAGAAGGTTCCCTCTACCTACCTTGCTTTTTTTGAAGTCAAAGCTTTATTTTCGTTCAGTTTTCTTCCACCACTTTCTGTATTGAAACACATACATCTTAGGGTGTTGCTCTAAGGGGGTATGTCTATACATTTCCTACATCACACACACACACACAAGTATATACACAATAGGTCTATAATTTTTTTTTTGCCTCTAATCAATAGACTTACATGAAAAATTTCAAAAAACCCTCATTTAATATGTAATCTTGGTATTACTCAGATTCAAAATAGTTATTTCCTACAATGAACTAAACTAGTATAAATTCTAGGAGCTAAAATTTAGCAGCCTGTCCCACACCCGCCCCTAGGGATACTTCCTGTGAGGATCTTTGCACAAGACATAATGAGCTGTATCACTGTATCACCGCCTTCTCCCGTTCATCATTGATTTGCTTGAGCGGGCACCAGTAACATCTCCATATGTCCTGTCTCATGCTAGTAGAGCCCAAGGGCATCTGCTTGTTCCAGGAACATAAAGAGCCTCAAACCATTCCATCAGATGGGAATGAGGTCTATAATTGCTACTGGTATTTGGCATATCAAATACGACACGGGTAGCTTGCCAGGCTCTGCCGTGCGGGTGGCATACTCTTGTAGTCACCCTCTAAATCTAGCATTTATTGATAAACCCACGAGGCCGCTTTGCAGCCGCACGGCGAGCCGCTGTGATAGGCTCATTTGCTGGGTGGAGTTCTGACGAGAGGGAAGTCGGATGTGGAAAATGGTGGGTGTAAACTGGTTTGATTGTGACAAACCATTTCACATCTCATACTTTCATGAACTCTTGTTACACGCCTTGAATATATGCAATTTTTTCTGTCAAAGCTAGTGGGAGGGAGAAGGGATACTTACTGCAATAAAGCACTATATCGGTTATAACTGCACCATTCTATAAACCATCCTAAGCAAACATTTCCTTTTTTATCTCTCCCAAGATATAAACCCATAGCAAAGTAGTTCACAAGTGCCACAGAAAATTATCATTTAAGAGAGCCATTCATTCCCTTTATCTATATATGTATTTGAACATCTGCCATTAAAGATCTTCTTAGATTGTGCTTTTAAAAAATCATGATATAAAAACCCCAAATAGTAATAATAACCATATGACCGAAAGTCATTTATTTAAACAAGAGCCCAAACTCATCATCCTTAACCTTTCACAGGCTTTATTTTTATTTTACTTATTTATATTTAGCTTTTTAGTTATACCTGGTGATGCTCAGGGGTACTCCAGGCTCTGACATAACGAGTAAGTGTAGGAATTCATCAGCACTAAGGAAATATGACAAAAGCCTTGGATCCCCAAAGGGATGTATGTTCCCACATATATCACTCTAATCTCCCAGGTGAGGATTTTATACTGAAAACAATTAGGCTGTTGAGCTGAACCAAAGAAAACAACAGAGAGCTTCAACAGGAAAGGAAAATAAAACCTCAATCAGAAACCACCAATCTGAAGGGTATAGAACTAAAAACAAAATAAAAACCCAACAGAGGGAATAAGCAACAGAACAATATGAGCAGAAGAATAAATCAGCATGCTAGAAGATGAGATGCAGCATCCAAAAAGAAAAGGCGAGGAAAAAAAATAAAGAAAAATAAATATAGTATCAGAGATCTATGAGACAGCCTCAGAGAAATAAATAACATCTGAATTTAAGGGACTCAGAAGAAGAGGAGAGACTGGGGAAGTAGTTCTGGTGAGAAAAATTACAACTGACACTTTCCTAATTTACAGATAAGACAAATATTCAGCTCTAGGAAGCTCAGAATTCCAATCAAAATAATTACAAATGGAAAAATACCAAGAAAAATGACAATTAAAATGGCAAGAGCCAAAAGACAGAGAAACTATCTTTTTTTTTTTTTTTTTTTGCTTTTTGGTCACACCCGGCAATACTCAGGGGTTACTCCTGGCTCTGCACTCAGGGGTTACTCCTGGCGGTGCTGGGGGAGACCATATGGGATGCCGGAGATCGAACCCTGGCGGCACAGGCCAGCCGGCGTGCAAGGCAAACGCCCTACCCGCTGGGCTATCGCCTCCGGCCCCCACAGAGAAACTATCTTTAGGGCAGTAAGAACAAACTCAAACATTACTATAAAGGGAACCACCATAAAAATCACAGTGGCTAATTTTTATAAGTACCATGTGCTAACCGATTGTGTCACTGGAGTCCTTACAGCGTGTTAATTTTTATCTCAAACAAAATCTAGAGGAATTATTTATTTTCATTTATTTTTTAATTTTATTACACCACTTTTAGACATACAATTGCAATACGCTCATGCTCGAGTTTTGGTTCTACAGTGTTCCAACACCCCATCCCTCCACCCAAACCCATTCCCATCACCAATGTCCCCACTTCCCTCCCCCTCCCGCACCCCAACTACTTGTCGGGTTTTCTTCTATCTCTCCCTCACGCCTACCTTTCCTACACATCGTAGAATGCAGTACATTAAAGGACATAACTGTTTCCACTAGTTTGATGGACCACATGGCCGCAAGCGGCTGCGCCGACTTTAGGGGCCTCATGGTCAGTGTCCGACAGCGAAAATGGTGGCTAATGTGGTGGGTGAGTCTCATACAGCTGCTTCTGGGACCCCCAGAGGTGATGGGACAATACCCAAAACCCATCTGTCCTCCTGGGGGTAGAGGAATTATTTTAAGCATTTTTTCCCCCTGAACGGAAACATACCTGTGGTATTCCTAGCACCATCCTTCCACGTATCTGGTGTGATAACTGTACCGAAGTTTCTTTTCACCTGTTATGAAAATATAGGAAAAATAAACCAACCACATTGTATCTAAAGTTCAAAGTATATCTACACCCAAAAGAGAGAAGAAACCACATGATTCGGAGGTCATAGCCAGGAAACCTGAAAATTTAAATGCTGGCAATAGAGAAGTGGCTTAGAGTAAAATCTATAGGGTAACAGCATGGATAACTGACTTGGAGTAAAATTTATATATGGTTTGTGATTGCTTCCAACACACATGTATATTTTAAACAAATCTGACAAGATCTCTCATTCCCTATTTACTAAGCTTCTATGATTATAAGCCTTTGTAAAAACGCAGGAAAAGATAAACCAGATCAAAGTTCTAGATTTCAAAAGCTTAAAAGTATACTGAGATCTCTAAATTAGCCCCTACAAGGTTTCATGGGTGAATGCTGGAAGCTATCTGAACAACAAGTTATAATTTATGTTATTGCTTTTGTGACTAGAGTCTGTTTTTAATCTGATTCTAGGAAAGGGGAGAAGAAATCCCCACCCCCCAATTTCTTTTAAAGAATTATTCAACTAAAATAGGTGCTTGAATTTACAAACCTCTGTGAGAAAGGCAACAGAGCTTAGTTATGTGGCAGTGACAATGAAGACAGAGGATAAAGGCAAACTGGATAAAGCACATATCCTAAAAAAATGGCACATACCCCCTTAAATAACTCTAATTGGGGACTTACTCAGTTCATACAAGTTAGATTTAATTTGCTCCTTGCTAGATAAGTAATACATTATTACTATAATCAATTTAAACACCATTGTGCTTACTCTTAGCTATGTCCTGGAATAATGATGCATCATTAGGCAAGGTCCTTATCACTGTCTAGCGCTTTGTAAGAACACAATACTTTTTCCATGAATAAAACTGCAAGAGGGAAAGAGTCTGGGTTTAAATGAGCAGTTTTCTATGCAAAAATTGATTAAAGATACCAATGGAGATAAAAAAAAAATGCCAAACACATCCTGGGAACCCAGGATGTGGCACTTGTCTAGCTTTTTTCTCAGAGTTATAATTGGGGGTGGTGTCACATTCAGGGAGCTCAGGGGTTACTCCTGGCAGTGCATAGGGAACCATACAGGATGCTAGGAATGAAACTCGGGTAGGGCCACATGCAGGGCTAACACCCTACCCACTGTACTTGTGCTAGCCCCCCTGTCTGACTCTTTGAGGCCCTGGATTTGGGGAAGGAGGCAGACTTGTAAGAAATATGAAGGAATAGTAACAAAGGCAAACATAAGAATTTGCCTTGAAAAAAGAAAGGGAGAGAGGTAAGATGGGTATGAACGCAGATCTGCTTAAGGGTATAGTAAGGAATTCATAATATTCCATTTGATAACCTTTTCTTTGTACCTGTAAGAAGTTATTATTTTCAGTAGAGAGGATAAGAAAGATGAGGGGTAGGAGAAGCTACAAACGTTACTGGATGGTTTGGAATCATTACTAATGAGGAAGGATGAAAGATCTTGGAAATTAGAACTATGACTTTGTAGTAGTAGAACCAAACAATTGGTTCATTTGTGGTACTTCCCTAAAGAGCCTTTACTGGAATATAAATTGTTACGAGGATTAACCATGGACTAGTGAGAGCAAGGTGAACTTCACCAATTATGGGTTCTCATTTTTCGGACTTAAAAAAATGGAGACCAGAAAATAGCTAACTCCCTTGTCCAATCAATATAAGAAACTGTGAATTCATGAGTGTGAAGCATTTCAGTTCTTAGGTAAAATCAACTAAATGGATTATGCTAATCCAATAGTGAACAGGGTAAGAACATTTGAACCTCTAGTCCACAGGGAAAGTTTTGCAGAGCACCTTGTTTCTATTTTTTTTTTTTTTTTTTTTGGGTCGCACCCGTCAATGCTCACGGGTTCCCTCCTGCCTCTGCACTCAGGAATTACTCCTGGCGGTGCTCGAGAGATCTTATAGGATGCCGGGATCGAACCCGGTCCGCGTGCAAAGGCAAATGCCCTACCTGCTGGACTATCGCTCTGGGCCCGCACCTTGTTTCTAAACAGTTTGTGGATTCAAAAAAAAAATTCTTTTCTAGGAGCCGGAGCGATAGCCCAGCGGTTAGGGCGTTTTGCCTTGCACGCGGCCGGCCCATGCCGCGCCGGGGTCGATCCCCGGCATCCCATATGGTCCCTCGAGCACTGCCAGGAGTAATTCCTGAGTGCAGAGCCAGGAGGAACCCCTGAGCATCGCCGGGTGTGACCCAAAAAAGAAAAAAAAAAAATTCTTTTCTAGAAATCTTGGGTGATTAGAACTGGAATCATTTTTGCCATCTTCAGGGACTCAAGGTGGTTCTGAGAGGCAGGGAGCCAGCTTGGACGGAGGCCGCGCTCCTCACTCCGCCCTCAGTGCTCCAGGGCTTGAGACAGAAGCGCTCAGGCCACGGCTATGTGGAATATGGCCCGCGACACGGCAAGACGCCCGGGGAAATGCAAACACTGATGCATGCACGAAAAGTATAATTAACACTACCGCAAATCCTGATACCTCAGTAAAATGGTGATTTCCCACCTTACGTGCACAATAAAAATGAACAAAAAGTGAACTACCCACTACAAGCGAATGCTTTAAGAAAAATCTTGCCAGGGCACCTGTTCACGGAAAAGTGCCCTGCTGTTTAGCTGAAATTCAAATTGAACCGGGCGTGAGGTATCTGCTCCGCCGGCAACTTTTAAATCCTTTCCGACCCTGAGGGAACCGGCCAAGAGACTGACAGAGAAGAGATTCAGACTTAGAGGGAGGCAAGGGAAGCAGATGAGGAAAATGTAGAAAGTGTCAACTATCCCCAACGCAAAACATCTAGGGCTAAACGGACACTGGGGAAGGACAGGGAATGACCAAAGGGCAGCGTAGGACAGAGACCGGACTCGGAGATCCGTGGCCGACGGATATAAAAAGACACTGCTGAAGGAGCCCCCAGTAGTCTCCCCAGGCCCTCCATCCCTCGCCCCGTCATGAACTCACACTTTTCGCACACCATTCTCTCCCCACGGTCGCCTCAGCGGCGGACACAGCCGAAACCCACAAACAGCAACAGCGACGCTGGGACAGAGCTCGCCTTCCGGCGTCCGGAAGCCACTTCCGGCCTCCGGCGCGCCGCCCCGCCTACCCGACTCCTGGGAACAAACCAGGAGGAACGAACGTGCGAGGAAAGGCGGGGTTTCCGCCTTTGCCCGCCTCTCCGCTTCTACGATTGGCTGTACTATCCTTAGGCTCCGCCCCCTCAAGATTGCGCCTGCGTGAGAGGCAGGGCGGCGAGTCGCCTTGATGGTGTAACTGGGAATCCTCCCATCCCTTCTCCGGGCGGGAGACTTAGGTAAGCCCCCGCGCAACTGCCCTCCCCTATGGGCTCGCCCCTGAGGGTTCAATGCAACTGTCCACGTAGTCGCGAGCCTCTTAGCCCCCTCCAGGCCCACTCGCACCTCTGGGCTGCCGGAGCGCCCGCCTTCCGGCGTGACCTAGGGGATCCAACCGTGCCCCGATGGACCCCCTCACTTTGGTACTCCATAAACTTTTGTGTTGGTCCCTCCGTTTCTCCAACTTTCCCCGCCTGTGCTCTTGGGTTCTGCTGCCCAGCTTCTCCCACGGTGCTCGCCGCCGCGCCGGCGTGCAGGCTCGGGCAGGTTATCGTGGGGCTGCAGGCAGACTGGTTCCTCGGGTCCAGGAGGGCGCCTCGGGGGGCAGTGCCTGGGTCCACTCGGGTCGCCGACCCCAGAGCGGTGGTGGGCACCGAGGGCCACCCCATGACAGTCTTCCCAGAGCTCGCTGGGGGCCTCCGGTGCTGATATCTCGGGGAGAGCAAGCGTGGGACCCACTCCCCTGCTCCTCCCATCTCTTCAGTTAACATCTGAGTTTGGCTAAATCGACTCATGCGTCACTTGGGATTCCAAGGGTGGCGCAGACAGCTCAGACAGTTGGGGTGTCTGTTGTGGAAATGAATTTTGATCCTCCTTCCCGCCCCTCAAGCTGCTGTCGGGCAAGGGCTGCCCTCTCTCTTTTCGTCATTCACTTCCTTCCTCAACCCATTCTGCTTGCCTGTATCCCTAGAAGTGGCCCTAGCACGTGGGAGCTGAGGATTTTGGACTTGTTTCCTATTCCGTCACAGCCATTTTCCTTATCAGTGAACCGTTTGCCTTTGAAAATTACAGTGTGAGTTCAAGGAAGCTGTTAGGATAAGGTTTGGATTCGCCCTTTTGCACTAGTGGGTGCCCTCTGTGTGTGCCTGTAAAAAGTTTTTTTTTTTGACAAGCTTAAATCAGTAAGATTCTTGCTGAACAAATTTGACGTCATGTATAAGCTCGCATTTAGGTAATTCATAAACATAAAATATGTTATTGTATAAGAGAAAGTTGGTTATCCACTCTTCTTTTCACCCACTGGGTCGATTGTAGTCTAGCATTTCTGGAGACTGGGATTCCCTAGTTGAGCATAATGTCATACAGCCATACTGTTTCCATTATATGGACACCATTAGTATATTTGACTGTGCACTTTGGTGTCATGGCAATAGGTAGGAGACGTGAGCAATTGTAATGTTGAACACAGTGGAAATGAGAAAATGCCAAGTTAACCAAAATTTGAGGGTTCCTGGATTGCGCAGATTTTGTTTCTAGCAGGGGCAGACCAGTAATTCGTGCTGTCTTCCCGTTCATCATCGATTTGCTCGAGCGGGCCCCAGTAATATCTCCATATGTCCTGTCTCATGCTAGTAGAGCCCAAGGCATCTGCTTGCTCCAGGAACATAAAGAGCCTCAATCCATTCGGAATGAGGTCTATAATTGTTACTGGTATTTGGCATATATATCAAATACAACACGGGTAGCTTGCCAGGCTCTGCCGTGCAGGTAGCGTATTCTTGTAGGCATCTCTAAGTCCAGCATTTATTGATGAACCCGCGGCCGCTGATAGGCTGGTCTGCTGGGTAGAGGTCTGACGAGAGAGAAGTCCGATGTGGAAAATGGAGGCCCCTCATAGAGTGGGGGGGGTCGTCTGGCTTGTTGCGAGGCTCTGCTGGGGTGGTGGGCCAGGGCTAGAACCCACCATCCCTCCCGGGCGCCTCGTGAGCGGCTGGTCACGGGAGAGCCAGTAGCAGCTCTGCCCCCATGTCTGCAAGTCTCTGGACCGGCATACCTGAGCCAGATTTAAGAAAGACTGCTGCAGGGTGGAACCGGCGAGCCGGGCGCTGATAGGCTGGTCTGCTGGGTGGAGGTCTGACGAGAGAGAAGTCCGGATGTGGAAAATGGAGGCCCTCATAGAGTGCTATTTGTTTCTAATCTGTGATTGTGTCCCCTTGCCCCTCTACACAGCGCAATGCCAACACAGACACAAGAGTGGGAATTGCCCAGTTGTGCCTACATTGGCCCTAGCACATGGGCCTTTGCACAGACTCCAAGTATTTAAGAAACTAGTAAATTTGTTCTTTGGGGTTGTGGGAGCTGTTTGTGGTTTTTATGTCTACATTTGTGTGCATTGTCATGTGTTCTGAAACTGACACGTTATTGCTCTAAAAATATATGACTTTGATTTGTGGTTTATTTTTAAGTGTTGAAGCCTTTAGGAGAATGTAAAGTCATTATTGCGTATGCTTTTCTGTTTTTGTTTTTAAATGTTTTCATTAGATAGCCACTCAAGAAAACATCATGAAAGAGACTGATATCAAGAAACTACTGTATACTCATCTTTTATGCATATTTTCAATTATCCTAAGCATCTTCATTCCATCACTCTTCTTGGAGAACTTCTCAATATTGGAAACACATTTGACTTGGTTGGGCTTCTGTTCTGTTTTTGTAACTGCCGGCAATCTAGTTTTATACTTAGTTGTGAAGCCAAATGTCCTCTAAAAGAAGTTCATTATCATACAAGGTAAGGTTTATTTCTTTATATCTCATTTTTAGATTAAGATTACAATTCTTGTAAAGAAGAATGAAGTACTGGTCAAGCACTCATTGGTTAATTTATAGTGAGCAAAGAAACCCTAATGCTTCTTCAATCAGTAGACTCCTGTTTGCTGAGACTGCCCACAGTGTTGGATAGTTGCTTGCCAGGCATCTAATTGTGAAATTTGGATGTCTGTAAGGATATAATAGCATTATGAATCAATCTGATGTCATTTTATTTGTCATTGAAGATAAATACAGTAGCAATAAGATCTAGAAATCCCAACTTATCTTCAGTGATTTTGAATTTTTAAAAGGCACCTCTCTCGTCTCTCTTTCTCTCTCTCTCTCTATAGTATATATAATATATATAATTATAAAATAAGCCTAAAGTGTACCAATATTGGACTATATATTTTGTATAATTTACCACAATGTAACACTTTGACAATTAAAATTAATATATCCTCACTTAACATTATTTAGTACTGTGTAAAAGCTCTATTGTTTAAATTAAAAATACATTCACTTCTCTGGGGCCGGAGAGATAGTACAGCGAGTAGAGTGTTTGCCTTGCACGTGACTGTCTTTGATCCCTCGGCATCCCATATAGTTCCTCGAGCATAGCCAGGAGTAGTTCCTGAGTGCAGAGCGAGGAGTAACCCTAGAGGATCACCTGGTATGGCCCAAAAAGCAAACAAAACAAAACAAAACAAAACAGAAAACCCCATTCACTTCTCTATGATTAAAAAGGCCAATATGTATTGTATAGCCATTCTTTTTCTTTTTTTCTTTTTTTTTTTTTTTGCTTTTTTGGGTCACACCCAGCGATGCTCAGGGGTAACTCCTGGCTCTGCATTCAGGAATTACTCTTGATGGTGCTCGGGACCATATGGGATGCCGAGGATTGAACCCGGTTGGCTGCGTGCAAGGCAAACACCCCTATCCTCTGGACTATCACTCCTGCCCCTGTATAACCATTCTTATATTACAATACAAGTAGGCCCTGCATTGATTTACAGGTATAAAGTTTTTCATATAGTTAATGAATATTTTTTGGTGGATTATTTAGTGTGCCTATTTGCTTCTCTTTTTCTAGGAGTTTTGTCTTTAAGAATAACAAATCATTGTCTTTTTTTTGGCATTGTTTTATGTCTCAGAAAATAGTATGATTTTTATCTTAGCACTTTTATTGCTGAATATTTCATTAATACTGAAGAACACAGAGGAATACAGCTGAGAGCAAAAGACCATTGCTGCTTCTGGTTTGGGTTGGGAGGGTGGGATATGGACCCAATTCTTGCTTTACATGCTTTTAAAAATAGGGCCATGTCCAAGGCTGCAGGGCGGTGTGGCCTGACTGATGTGCCTGAATCCAAAGAACATTCCATTGCATCCCACGTGTGGGGATAGCTTCTATTTGGAAATGAAAGTGAAGCGTTTGTCGTCCTTTATGTATTCTATGGAATTTTTAAACGATTCTTTTCTTTTTTTTTTTAGATAACCAGACTTTTGAAGTGCTGTGTCTACTTTCTTATGTCTTGTTGCTTTCTTTCATATTATTTTTGTTCTATATGGAGCACCACTAATAGAGTAAGTTTGAAATTTTTATGGTAAGGCAATTACAGTATAAAGAAGTCTTTTCGCTGTTTTTATTTTTTGTTTTAGGGCCACACCCAGTGGTACTCAGGGCTTGCTACTGACTCTGCACTCCTGGTGGGCTCAGGGACTCATACATGGTGCAGGGATAGAACCCAGGTGCTGTGAGCTAGGCCAACACCCTTGTACTATCTCCTCAAGCGGTCTTTACTAAACAAAACACTCGACTTCTGTGGGGGAGTAGAGAAAAGCCCTAGTTGATGTGTTGACTGCTTCATGGAAGGATACTAACATCATTTCCCATGCTTGATGGTGTTGTTTACAATAAAAAGCGTGTGGTGTGTGATGTGTAGGTTAGCTTAATTCCACAGTTAATAACTTAATTCCACTTGTATTCTTCTATTTCCTAGTCTTCTACAATTTAATTGTATAAGGGGGTAGGGTGGAGATGTAAGTGAGAAAACATGAGTATGTGTGTATACATAGGTATGTACATATATATGTGTGTGTACACAGCTATGTGTGTACACATCTATATACATAGATACACAGCTATGTACATAGGTGTTTATATAGATATACATATATATTTTTAACCTATTTAAGAATGCATAAACTAATAGGTTATTTTCTGGAGGGGGAGAAAAGACCTTTGTAATGGAAGATAGTAATTTCTACTCTATTTTAGAGTAGAAGGAATGAGTGGAGTAGTGGTTCTCAAAAGTGGTTCTATGAACAGCAGCATTCATATTTTATCCAAATTCAAACCGTAGGCCTTAAGACAATAGGTGCATTTGTCTTGGGTTTATCAAGCTATGCAGTTTTGATAAAACCTAATGTTAAACCACTAGTGGTAGAGAAATTTCCAGAGGTTATTGTGGAAGAAGGTAATTTTCTAGATTGGATTTTCTTAAAATGGTCAGTTTTGTTATGGATAATTCATAGAGTATTATACTGTTCTGAATGTAAAAAGTCAGATGTTTGCTAGATTGTCTTTTCTTTTCTTTTTTTTCTTTTTTGGGTCACACCGGATGATGCTCAGGGGTTAATCCTGACTGCACTCAGGAATTACTCCTGGTGGTGCTCGGGGACCATATGGGATTCTGGGGATCGAATCCTGCTTGGCCATATGCGTGGCAAATGCCCTGCCCACTGTATTATTGCTCTGACCCTTAGATTGTCTTTCAAAGTTTGCATTTGGATAGGAAATATAGTCATAAGGTTGGTAGGGACTTACGTTACTTTCAAAGTAAAGTGCAAGAAGATATTTTTATGTTAAATCTATGGAAGTCACAGTATTGTGTGATGTGTGTGTACACTTTCAGGAATTAAAACATTTAATTAAAGATCTTTCTCTCCTAGGTTGGTGTTGGAAACATTTTTATTTGCGGTTACTTTGTCTACGTTACCACTATTCCTTGTTTGTGTTTGTTAGGACCAAACATCAAAGCATGGCTAAGAGTTTTCAGTAGAAATGGGTAAGTTTTAATTTTATACTTTTGTGATATTTGGAATTTTACATTATTTTTCTACTTATGACAGCTTCGTGATGGTCTATGAGTATATGACTCCAAAGGTCCCTGACGTCCCACCTCATTTGGGGACTAGGACCAGGGAAGGGGTGATGTGCATTTGAGGAGACGCAAGGAGGCAGAACTGTAGGTCTCTCCCTCCACTGTCGAAAAGATCGGGTCTCCTTTTCTCTACATGGTAGCCTTCTACTTGGCCTTTTGTTAGAAAAAAGGTTTCTACCATCAGGTGAAAGCTTTGAAAACCATTCCTCAAGGGCATGATTGTCACTGTGATAAAATTGGTTGCTTTCTTCTTATATTGTAAAATGGTGATCTGTGAAAATGCCAAGTGTCACAACTATAATTTTTATTTTAGCATATTTTGTGGCAAGACCTGAGTGCAGGTTTTATAGGAATTTATCTCCTAAGCAGCCATGTGTTTTTTCAGCATAGGTGAGTTAAAATGTTAGCTTCTTGAGTAAAATTAGTCAGAAGGAAAAGGACAGATATAGAATGACTGCATTCATTAATAGGATATAAATAGATACTAGAGTTTTACTAAATGTGGGAAATGGTAATGGCAGATTAAAACTCACCATTGAATATACACAAAGAGACTTAAGTGATAAACTCTAAATATCTGCAGGGCTAGCCACAATGTGTAAAATAAGAGGGAGAGAGATGGAGGGAGGGAGGGAGGGAGAGAGAGAGAGAGAGAGAAAACGGGGGTACCTGCTATTGAGGCAGCCTGGGGGTGGGGGGAGGGGGGGGGGGTACATTGGTGGTGGAAATGGGGCACTGGTGGAGGGATGGGTGCTGGAATACTGTATTACCAAAAGCCAATTGTGAACACCTTTGTAATTGTATGTCTCACGGTGGTATAATAAAAAATTAAAAAAAATAATTAAAAAATGTTAGCTTCTTGAAAGTCACTGGCATGATTTGTAGAAGTCATGAAATTATATCTAATAAAACTAGAGTTGAAGTCTATCATCAGGCAGCAAAAACTCCTTAGTACTCACTAATACTCTGTATGTTGTGTAAAGTTGGTGTGTGTGGATTTCCTTTGTTTCTCTCCCTGAGAACTTGCATGTTTAAGGGATAAGAATGAAATGAGCAAACAATATGAAACAAAATTTATAAGCCAAGTCATGGTTGCTGTAGGAACTCAGAAGATCCATAGTCTGGAGCTGGAGTGGGTGATGAGGCTTCATGAATCAGGAGGATAAGACTGGGTGAAACTAAGGGGACAGACAGGGAAGGATACCTCTTCCTAGCAGAGTGGATGAAAGCGTAGAAACTGCAATGAATGTGGCATTTTTGTGTCACTCTGAGGTAGACAGCCTCAAAGCCTTTGTAGAACAAAGACACATGCTAGGTTGTTAGGCTCTGTAAATTATTTTTTCTTTTTAGAAATGAGTAGTTTGTTCCCTTTCCGAATAATTTACATATTTATAAAGTCTTTACGTAAGTTAGGAATTAGAAACTTATCATTGTTATCTTAGCATCCCTAATAGAAATAATGTCTTTTACTCTTTCAGTCCGAAAATTCTGAACGCTGAAAAACTGGCTGAAGCCTTATGGGTTTTTTTCTTTTTTGGGTCACACCCGGTGACGCTCAGGGGTTACTCCTCTGGCTCTTTGCTCAGGAATTACTCCTGGCGGAGCTCAGGGATCATATGGGATGCTGGGGATCAAACCCAGGTTGACCGCATGCAAGGCAAACGCCCTCCCGCTGTGCTATCACTCTGGCCCCCTTATGGGTTTAGTTTGGTGCTTTATCTAGCTTTGAGTTTTGTTTCTGATAATGGCATTAATGGTGTGATGCGGAGGGGATCTGATTCTACAGCTGTTTCTGCTGCAGTGTGATGTCTATGTTCCTAAAAATCTGTTCTGTTGGATAGGGGATGTCAAAAAAGCAGGGTTTATGGGAAAGATGAAATTATGGGGCAATACTGAAAAAACTGTCAGTAATACATATTAAAGATTGGTGCTTAATAAAAGTATATTAGTGTATATGTCAAATGATGAAGATATATAAAAATAAATAAATCTGGCATTTAAAAATTTTTCTTTCCTACTTTGCATAAACACCGTGGTTTGCAAAGTTGTTCATGATGATTTGCTACAGGCATTCATTATTCCAACCCTAGTACCCCACCACTGTTACCTTCCTTCCCAACAACATTGTCTTTCTTTTTCTCAATCACCTGCCCCTATAGCAGACCCACAACAATTTATTTTATATTGCTGTTACCATTAAATGACTAACAGAATGATCAAAAAATTATTTCCATAGAAGAAAATTTATGAAAATTGTTGTATCTCATCATGCGGATATTAAGTTCTTGTCCAAAGTTTTACTAAGCTGTTGCAAGTTAAGAGTTTTCTGTGTTAGTGGTTTTTTTAATTGGCCTTTCTTGGATGACAGGTTTAGGTAGTCTGGGAGCTTTGCTGTTTTACCCACTCCCAGCTTAATCTACTTAAGCCAAGTTTCATTCTAATGAGATCTCTCTTCTATGTAAACACTGCTAAAGGGTGTGGCAGTTTCAGAAGTCACCTTGACTCTGAATAACTTCTGACTTATTATACATCTACTAAGACTTCTATGTTTTCTAGATTGGGCACAGCTCCTCTTTATACCCACTGCACCCAGCGTGGGACAGTTAGAATTTACCAGGAGACTACCACTCTGGCTACGTTGAGACTATAGGAAGATATAGGAAGGATGATACTTAGTTTACTTTCAAGCAGGAGAGTGTGACCCTTTCAGTATACAGAGAACAAGATACTCAGAATAACCCCTGGTGCAGATAATAAATAAGAAGGACCCTTGTGGGTACCATCTAGATTACATGAAGCTCATGAAATTAAGATGTATTACTTTATACCAGCTCTCTAGTGTTTTACATAAGCTATATCTCAGTAGAAAGGATTAGTCCTTGACTTTAACCTTTGTTTATACCTGTAATAGGGTGTGGCACCTTCTACAATCTGTTTAGGGTTCTTTGTTGACATGACCCTCCCTGTAATCCCACAGATAGGATTAGTTTGGTGTATATAAGGGGACTGACTTGGAGGCCCCTTTGCCTTTTTTTACTTCTTTTGGGTATGACTCCTCTCGGGTGAGATCCTCTCTGGTGGGAGACTTGGGCTCTCTTGTATGGTCTAAGTTCTGACCAGAGCTAGAGTTCTTTCATTATATTGGATTGCAGTGGTAGAGCTTTTGTACTATTAAAAAAGCCTTTTTTGGAACTGCCTCTGGACTCGTGGAGATTTCATCTGTTCCCTCAGCGTCCTCAGAGGCAGAAGAGAACTTCTGTCCTCATATTGTCGGGACCCCAGCAGCATCCTGACATCTGGCATTTTATTTCATCCAATCTGTTGTGCATCTATTGGCGTTGTAGAGTTTGGAGATGTCACACGATTGCACTCTTAGGAAAATCAAAATAGTTAACTGGGCAGTTATTTGATTGACTGGCGGGTCTTCCAGAGGTATGGGGACATGGGAGGTGATTGCCCACTGGCAATTTTTCTTGAAAAAATCCTGAAATTTGCATTGAAAAGTAGATATGGGTAGTGATGCCTTTGTGAATACTCATGAAATATCTGAAATCTGATGTCAGGTTAAGGCTGTGTATGAGACAAGGGTTATCCACATGAGTATTCGCCCTTTTGGCTTTTACTTCCCTCTCCCCATCTCTTCCATCCCTAAACCGCCATTATCATTGCCTTTGGGGGGAGAGGGTTTTTGGGAGGATGTTGATTTTATTTATGAAATTTAACTAAGAATTTTTTTGTTCCTCTGTGGAACTGGAATCTGATTTATACAAAAACGTGTGTTTCTGGAAATTAAGCACAGGTTTCTCTTCCCTTTTAATCATTATTGTAATGTTAAATTTACTTTTCATGAACCTGGCCAGTCATTTTATGTAGACACAGTAAGGACTGAGTACATAACACAGATTTCTTTAACCTGGAACTTTAGATGTATTCAAATTAGATCAAGGTGGCTTTTCCCACTGGGTACCTTTTTCTCAAACTGCAGCCTCATGCCAGTCTGGTTCTGATTTCACGTAACCCCTGAGAGTCCGAGGCCTGGATGAGCGATATGTCATGATCACCTGCCGGAAATTCATCTGTCCCCAGCAGGGCTCATAACAGTCATCAAAGAGTAATACAACCGGAACTTCGGGGCATTTAAGATCTAAGTTAAGCTATTTGACAAATGCCTAGGGTGGTATAATATCTGCATGCAAAATTTGTGATTGGGATTTATCACTCCATACTTAAGATGTCAAAGTAACCAAGTGGCCACTTTGGCACCGGGTTAATGAACTGGAACCCTTTACAAAGTTTTAGTAACAAAAACTGTTTTTCTCATATCTTGGCAAACAAGACATTGCCATGAAGTATTTAAAAACATGCTAAGGGAGTCAAGAAGTGAAAAGAGCAAATACTTCACTTTAGCTCATGATAAGATGCAATTTACCCATTTGTTGTAGGTCACAGGTGAAAAAGTAGACTTGTTAAAATCTATAGAGGAAGAAAAAACATCTAGTTTAAACGGAATTATTTGTCTATTTAGTCCAAATGTTTGATTTCCTACAATTTTTAAGTGTTTTTTTTTCAAAAAGCACTGAATTTCATTCTCAGTTGCATTACAAGTCTGTGTTCTGAAAGATCTGTTAAAGAATTTTTTTACCACAGGCCCTCTGTATAGTTAGTATAGTTCTACAAATGGCAAAAGAATGTTTACACAGTTGGCAAGTAGGCCTATTAAACTGTGACATACAATTTCCTGGAAATACCCAGTATTAACCAGAACTGTAAGAGTCTTCCAGACTTCTAAGTACATTGTGAGATATCCACATATTCTACACATATATTTAAAAAGTTGAACTTTTTGAATGTTTTTCAAAAAATACTTCCCACAAAGTCCCAAAATGCCAAATAGGCTTATTCTCCTTTCCTGCTCCACCACCAATAATTTTTTTTTACCCTCATACAGGGGAAAGAATAGCTATTTTAGAATATCTCAGGGGCTCTTATAAGACTTCTCTATTTTCTTTCTTTACCGACCAACTGAGATTTTCTTCCATAGGATTTCTGGGAAGTTTGGTCTCACAAAATGTTTAACACAAATTTTCACAAAACAATGCTCACTTATTCATTTAAGCACAGTAGCAAAGACTTTAAAACCCTAAATCAAAAAATTTAGTTTTCTCAAAGCTGAGTTTGCTTAAAGACCAAGCAGCAAAACAGAATGCGAAATAGTCGTTTTCCTCTTTTATTAGACAAAACCACTGAAAAAATTTACTGTCTGAAAAGCTGAAAGATCCTTTTGACGACCTCTTAGATTCTATCCAGCACATTTTATAGGTTTTGAAAGTGCTCAATGATATCCCTATCCTAAATTTACAATGTAATTTCCCAAGAGATTTGGGAACAATTTCACTACCTTCAAAATAGCCCACTTATAACTTCAGCGATGTCAGGGTAGGGCCTTTTTTCAGTCCTGGAACCATCTTGCCTGAAGTAATCTGCTATTTTCTCTCAACTTAAGTGGCTCTAAGAATCTAAATTACCAAGAATCTCTGCTGATTTCTATTAAACACAGTAGAATAGATATATTTTGGACCAAATTATAAGAATCTAGAGTTTGCATGTTTTTAACTCAACCACTACATTTCCAACCAGATTTATTTACTGGGCCAGATAGTCGAACAGTTCCATGTAGGAGCAAACCAAACATAATAGAGGCAAAACACCTTTAGACACAGAAGGAACTCTTAGTTCTCATTAAAAATTTCACCTCCTGGGAAGGAAAAGAGAAAGAGAGAGAAATGGAAAGAAATAAAGAACGTGCCATGGAGAAGTCTGGGGGGGGGGAGGAAACCGGGACGTTGGTGGTGGGAGATGGGCACTGGTGGCGGGATGGGTGCTGGAACACTGTATGACCAAAACCCAAATATGAACTTTTAATTGTATATCTTTGTAATTGTAAAAAAAAAAATATTTTAAAAAATTTAAAAAAAATAAATAAATTTAAAAAAATTCAGTGAAAGGTAAGAACTTGCCAAAAGAAAAATAAAGCTTTGGTAAGGACTGAAAAAAAAAATAAAATAAAATTTCACCTCCTGGTGAAAGAAAATATTTGAAGTGCCAATGTTTTGGAGTATTCTTGTTGGGGTTTCTTTTAGCTGGTATCCTACGGGCCTCCTGGATCTTGAGGCAAGCGTTCTTTAGTTCCGGAACTTCAGCAATTATGGCTTTGACAGTTTCTTCTTCATCAGGGTTTTCTTCTTGCCCTTCTGGGACCCCAATGATCTGTATGTTGTTTCTTCTGGCTTCATCCCGATTATCTCTTGTTGTCTGTTCGGTAATTGTGAGTCTTTTTTCTATCTTCTGGTGTTGTGCAGAGAATCTTTGGAACTCGTCTTCGAGATCACTAATTCTTTCTTCAGTAGCTATTATTCTGCTATGGGTGGCCTTCCACTGTGTTTTTCTATTTCATTTACCTCATTTTTTAATATCTGTCATTTCCATTTGCATTTTCCTCACTTCTTCTCTCATGTCCTCTTGTATTTTATTGATTTTGCATTCCATTGCTTCTTTGAGTTCCTTATGCATCCTTAACAATTCTTTCCGAAGTTCCTTATCAGAGAGGTTATACAACTCATTGGTATTGCTTGGCTCATCTGGACTAGTGACTTCACTCACAGAGCTTGATGGAATTTTGTGTTGTTTTACCATTATGACTATTGTAGGTTTCAAATGTGAGTTCTTGGGTGACTAGATAGTACAGTTAGTAGGGTGTCTGGGTTGTTTGCAGAGTTTGGGTGGGTGGCAAGGATGTAGGAACAAAGGTTCACTGGTACCTCATGCAAGATAGATAGTAAGAAGATCGCGCGCCGCGGTTTTGAGTTTTGGGATGTGGGTGTAGGGTTCTGGCCTGTTCCCTGGGGCTGATTGGGTCCTCAAGGAGACGCAAGGATCACACACACACCTGTGGGGAGGATTGCAGACGTTCCCGGAAGCAGGGGCCCAAGGGGTCCAGGGTGAGAAACCAAGGCAGTTTGCCTTGGTTCCCGTTGATGGAAGTTCCGCTCTTCCCTGGGGCTGATTGGGTCCACTGGAGACGCAAAGGGATCACACACACACCTGTGGGGGAGATTGCAGGATGTTCCTGGAAGCGCAGGGGCCCAAGGGGTCCAGGGTGAAACCAAGGCAGTTTGCCTGGGTCCCGTTGATGGAAGTTCCACTCTTCCCTGGGGCTGATTGGGTCCGCGGAGATGCAAGGATCACACCTGAAGTGCCAATGTTTATATACACAGAATTGTTCTTGGATTTCATTCCAGTAGTTCTGAACCTGTTTCAAGATGTTTCTCCTTAATGCTGCTGAAATTATACCTTAATTTGTGTGCTAAGCAGCCAAGTTCCTATTCAGAACTGACATGCAAGGTCAACCCTACAACTATTTTTTCTTTCTTTTTGGGTCATACCCAGTGATGCTCAGGGGCTACTCCTGGTTCTGCACTCAGGAATTACTCCTATAGGTGCCTCGGAGGTCCATATGGGATGCTGGGGATCAACCCTGGTTTGGCCGTGTGCAAGGCAAATGCCCTCCCCTCTATACTATCCTTCCATTCTTCCCCTTTTCCCCTTCCTACAACTATTTATTTAAAGATATCTTCCTAGACCCATATCAACCCATTACACTTTTTTTTTTCTAATCCTAAAAAAGCATTTGTGGTCACTTGTTCTTTAAAATGGCCATGCTGTCTGTTTCTCTCCCTTGAGTCTACAGCAGACAATAATTGTTAGAAAGCAGAGAGTAAGTCCGGAGACTTCCAGGGAAGAGTGAAGAGCTGCTGCCAGGTCTTTAACTTGGGAAGCCCTGAAGTAGAGTGTTTTGAGGATTGGTGTGCATCTGTCTTCTTTTTGGGGAGGGGGCTCTAATGACAAAATGGTACTCCCAAGTCTCAGATTTAGTTGGACCTGAAAATGATAGCACATAAGATGAGCAAAGTGTGTGCTCCTGCTCAAGCTGGACTATAGTGCAGCACCCCTCTTCTCACTGCTATCCTTGGGCTGTTCATGAAACAGCAGCTGTTCCTCTGATTTGAGTCTTCTTAGTTTAATTATAACGAAAGAGAATGGGATTGCTAGGGTTTAATTAATCTAACCATCCGGGATGAGATGAAGGTTAGGAAATAACCATATTTATGGGCATTCTGTATACCATGATTTGTTTTATTTCCTTTGATGATTATGATAAAAAACCCTAATGATAAATAATGTTGTCAGGAGCATCTTTTGTGCCATTTAATTTAGTATATTTCTATACTAGTTTCTGTAACCTACCTGGAATAGAATTCTCTATTGGAATTTGATGGATGCTTTGTTCTACTTAAAATTTTAATTTGAAGAATATAAACACCTCTATACTTACCTACCTTTTTTCTCCCCTCTCCTGTTCTTTATATATTTATCAATAGAGTTGTTAATTCTGCTTGGGCCACCGGGCTGTGTTACAGTAGCTTGATCTGATTTCCTTTAGGATGTATAGGTCTGGTTTAAAAAAGATTAACTTTGATTTATGGAGCGAACATTTATTAGATTTGAGCTAAATATTGCTTATTAAATTGCAGAGAATGCATTTCCTTTACCCTGCCTTCCTTCCTCCATTCTTTCTTCTGCCTCTTGTTACAGAAAAGTCACTAGAAAACTCGTGATATATTCTTTAATATGCAGCTCCAAACAGGAAGAATTGGAGTCAGTTTTGCTGGGAAGATGACTTCCCTCATTTTACCTGCAGAGTCTCTGCAGCCTGCCCAAGTGAAGTGTCAGATGGAAAGAAGTCAAATGTCAATACTAAACATGCACAGTTGAAGAAGAGAAAGACAGAGACAAAGAATCTAGCCTGGAAGAAAATGGTACTCAGTGAACAAAGACTAAGCAGCCACCTACCTTAAATGGCTCTTGCCACTGAAGCACCTCGACAGAGAAACCAGCCACAAGCAGGACATGTTCCTAGAGGAGCACTGAGAACTTCATGGGTCTCCAGAGACTGCACTGGCAAGTTCTCCAGGGGTGAAGACACATCTGTTCCTTGAGGAAGAGCCAGGAGCAAAGCAAGGGCCTGCGTGCTGTGACAGAGGTTACTAACAAGAGGGACGTAGGACCCTTCACCCTCCCTGAGTAAATGAACTCTTTCTGAAAAATAGAGGAGCTCAATGAAAGCAGAGCTCAGAGGTGAGATAACTAAAACAAGTTGAGGTAGAGAAGGTTGTGGTCCTAAAGGAAAACTCTGCGAAATCCAAACCACACATGTCAGAAGAAACACAGACCTGTTAGAAAAGCAACTTTTTGAATGGAAGAAAAGTCAGAACCAATCAAAATGAATGAGGGATAAGTAGAGAGGCTGAGAAAGAAAAAAGCAATTAGAGAAAAGATGATAAAGAAAACAAAAACAGGAGATGCAACTTAAGGCCAGTTAGTGCCTGAAAATACAAAGCAAAAGAATAACCCTTAGATGAGATGGAAGACAGCTACCCCAAAGGAAGGAATTCAGTTTGCATATTATGGTTACTTATTCATGATGAAAAAAATTAATGAATTGGGACATAACAGAATGCTAATGGTATAAAAATAATAATAAAATTAATGAAAGTTATACAGTGGGGTAAGTATGCTACCTGCACGCCAGAGCCTGGAAGCTACCCGTGTCATATTTGACATGCCAAATACCAGCAACAATTATAGACCTCATTCCCATGACCTGATGGAATGGTTTGAGGCTCTTATATTCCTGGAGCAAGCAGGTGCCCTTGGGCTCTACTTGCATGAGACAGGTCATATGGAGATGTTACAGCCCGCTCGAGCAAATCGATGATGAACGGGAAGACAGTGATAAGTGATACAGTAGGGGAGTAGTGAAGATGGAGTAAACAAAACTAAACCTTTAGGCGATTCAGTCTGACTGTACCCAGTCCCAAAGCTAAGCTGGTCTTCAGGAAATAGGTGAAACAAAATCTAAAGAACGGAACAATGTCTTCACTTTATCTCTAGTTTGTTTTCCCACATATAGCCCAGAGTACTGGTAGGCTTATCCCATATCTGCAGAATACTGCATTCTTTTTTGTTGCAGGAAAATAAGACTACCCTAGTCATAGGGACCATATTTGGAGGGTCAAAGGGGTGCTTCAGAGAGAGAAGATGGCTGCAGCACTGGTGAGTGCTGGAGCTGGTGGAGAACGGGCAGCTCTTAGCGCTTGAACAGCTGATGGGCCAGAAAACGTCTGCATGAGTGGGAATGTAGGTGCCCTGAGGATATTCTGGCTTTGGAGAGTGCCAAAGAAAGCCTAGAATGGTTCATACGAGCATGGCAGCAACATGACTGCCAACTATTGGAGCCTCAGCTCTCAGCGCTATGGTTAGTGGCGGAGTTTTGAGTGTGTCTGATGGGCTCTTTGGTCCAAACTCACTACCGTGAGTGCGGGTATTGAGGTCCTAGAGCTGAGGAGGCATTCTAGGTTCTCAGTAAGGGGACCCTGTCGCACCAGCAAGGTGGCCCCACCACCATTGCTCTCTCTGGACCAGCCCATGCCACCCACAGTGTACCATGGAGGAAACCTGACGCCAATTATCTGGAGACCAGGATGAGGCAATGCCCCCTGGCCAGGCTCTGCTGAGCAAGTGGCTCCAGCCCACCCAGAGTGCCCAGGTTATGAAAGGCAGCAGGGCCAAATCTGGTCTCGATCCCTGCCGGTGCCATGGCCACCATTGCTGCTGGACCCAGGGGTGCTGCACCACCAGTCGGTCAATGTGTTCGGCAGGGTTTGCACAAGCAGCATGATGGTGCCCTGTGCTCTCTTGATTCCCAGACCGCCACTGTGCCTCTGGCCAGACTCCAAATAACTCAGGACCAAGTTTCTCAAGAAATTGTAAACTGAAAATGAGTTAGACATTTGGGAGCCATGCCCACAAACTGCCTCCTTAGCTCAGTCACTACAAGTTCACTGTCAAATGCTCAGAGACCCATAAATAAATTCCTGAAGGACATCAGAAGCTATAGTCAGCCTCTTTCACCCACCACAGATCCAGACCTGGGTAAATAAATCTTGAGAGGTATTCCCAGAGGGGAGTAGGTGTGCCTACCATCTGTCCAAACAGAGCCTGCACAGCTGAAATTCTTCACATTCCACAATCCCTGCCATGCCCTGGCCTCATCCAGAAAGTAATCTGTTGAAAACTCAGGTGCGCAGGATTTGTGATTGAAATCTCCAGGCTTTACAGAGTCGGGAAGGGCTATTTTTCCCCACATCTCCCTGCTCTTCTGCAGTAGTTAAAATTTTAACCCAGCTGTATCAAATTGTTAAAAATTTTGGACTTCTGGAGCATGTGGCTGCAAACAACATTGATAAACCAGGAGTAACACACCAGATTGTATGGAATGTAATATAGAAGGCATCCAATCTCAACACAACAGTATCAACACAGAAGGCTTTATTTTTTTAACATTTTAGTAATATTCTATGCAAGGGCTTAATAAAAGTCTTGGTGAGAAACATAATCTTCTACGAACTTCCTTCTGAGGAAACATTTTTCATCATTCTTGTAGTACATTATGAGTTAATATATAAAATAATACTGGAGGGCCTGCCAGTGGGAGGCAGGCTTTCTGGTGGGAAAATTGAGATAGCATGGTAAGGTGCAATAGTGGTGGGACTAGTGATGGTATATTGAATGTTCAAATTAAATGCCATGAGCGAATTTTGTAAACCATAGTGTTTATATAAGGTGTAATGGGGGAAATAAAATAAAATTAGAAAACAATAGTAAGGCTCTGTATCAGCTTACCTAATGTTTCTGAAAAAGACTGCTATACAGAAACATGAGCTGGGTTTGTGATCAGCTTCTGCAAGTGGATCGACAAATGTGGGAACTGATAAATGGCGCCCTTGCATGGTGTGGGAGGTTCCCCATTTTTGTGAAGCTCTGCTGGGATGGCAGGCCATAAAGAACCTGCTATCTCCCGGGCACCTCTCATGATTAGCTGGTCACAGGCAGAGCTCGTAGCAGCTGTGCCCCGTCAGGTGAGAATCAACCCTGCCACTTCACAGAAACACATCAATTTGAGGGGGAACGTAAAAAACAGAAAGAAAAATGGAACCCCGCACCATGAGAGCCGGCCATTTTCCACATCTGACTCCCATTTGTCAGAGCTCCACCCAGCAGAAGAGCTGATCACAAGCCCGCCTGGCCAGAGACCCAACTGCAGCAGTCTTTCTCCAGCCCAGGTATGATTCAGAGACTCACACGGGCAGAGCTGTTATCGCCTCCCAGCCCATTTAATCACGAGGCGCCCAGGAGGGATTGCGGGTTCTAGCCCTGGCCCCCCTCTCCAGCAGAGCCTCACGAAGAAGCCAGAGAAACCCCCACACTAAGTGAGGGCCATCGCTTTCAACATCCAGATTCCCCACTTTGTCAGAGCTCCACCCAGCAGAAGAACTGATCGCCATAATCATTCATCAATAAATGCTCGGTGATTGAGGTGACTACATTTTATCCCACCGCACGGCAGAGCCCGGCAAGTTACCCTGTCACCCGATATGCCAAATACCAGTAACAATTATAGACCCCACCCTACGACCCGATGGAATGGTTTAAGGATACAGGTTCCTGTAGCAAGTGATGCCCCTTGGGCTACACTAGCATGTGACAGGACGGATGGAGATGCTACCGGTGCCCGCTCGAGCATCACGATCAATAAGGACAAGTGATACAAGTGAATATTAAGGATGCTCTTCCCAGCCTTAGCACAGTGAGGTCTGCATATTTAGGCTGCTTATGCAATAAGTCAGCCGTGAATACCTTTTGTTGTTTTTAAAGTTGAGATATAACCGGGTATTATAAAATACACCTATTTGAAGAGTAAAACTAAATAAGTTTCTACTGTATTCAGTGTCAGGGAGCTGTCTGAATTTAGAACATCTCATCACCAAAAGAGCCTTGTGCCTGTTAGCAAACTATCCTCCAATCCCACCCTTCTTCCACCTATCATCTACCCACTGCTTAGCCCCACACAGACACTTAACAGCCACATCTTCCTCTATAGACTTGTCTCTTTCTAGGAAATTTGTATACAAATGTTTGACTTTTAAGGAGAATAAGAAATCAAGAATCACTGTACATTTTATAACTCTAAAGTGAAATTAGAAAGTAAAAGTAAACAAGTTGAATAGAAACAAAGGCAAATGAAAACACCAAAGGATAGTTAAAAAATGAAACGGATTAAAAGTCATTACACTCATAAAATAAACAGGAGGCAGTCAGAAGGACTATGCAGAGAACAAGCTCTATGGAAATTATAATAGGTCAATTCAAACAGGAGCTGAGGCTGAAAAGATCCCCAAACAAAAAGATGAGACTAGAGTATTAATTCCAACTAATAATATTCCACCAGAAAATGCACTTTTTAAATAAAAATTCTTTAAGAACAAGAGACCAAGTTCTAAAATAAGAAGATTCATACATTTCCAGCAAAATGGATGAAGAACCCATTCCGAGATACATTATAGTCAGGAATTTTTAGGTGCGCAGAGAATAAAAAGATGGACCCCAAAGAAATCAGGCAGCTGAAGGACACTTTTGCCACAGAAAAGATCTAGACTCAGCAAGGCACTAAACTTAGCAGGTGGGAAACTAAACTGGACGCTTCAAAATCAGAGGCAAAATGGTTTTATTAATTAGTAATTTTCAACTTAAAATATCTCTAGTCTGGGAATGGGAAGGCTCAGCTTGGTAGCACCAGGGTTTGTGTGAGGCTCTTCAAATCCAAGAGGTGGAGAGCCCGAACTGCTGAGAGGGGAAAGGGGCCACCACAAGCTGCTAGGCAGGAAACTCACGGACAGCAATCCAGTCTTCAGGCTCAGAGAGAGAAGCAGGGGTGATGCACCGATAAAAGGGAGAAGAAAGCAGTGCACATAGTTTAGATACGGTGTTTAGTTTCTTTGGGGTATTGAGATAAAGTGGCATCAATTTGTGTCTCTTGTCTTCCCATTCATCTGCTTGCTTGAGCGGAAGGCCAGTAACTTCTCCATTTGTCCCTGTCATATGCTAGTATAGCCCAAGGGTCTCTATGCTCACCATGAATACAGTGATCTCAAACCATTCCCTTTCAAATAAAGAATGAGGTCTATTATTACTTCGTTTTGTGACATGCATAGTTTGCTGTGGCTCTGCCAGTGTGGGCGCTCTTAATTTTTGGCGCTACTGATGTACTGTGCAGCCAGCAATGGAGAGCCTGTAGTAGCCCATCTGTGTCTGTGGAAATAGGCTTAAGATTGGCTTCTCTCTTGAGTGGAGCTCTGACGCAGCTGTGGAATCCGACATTGAAATGGCTGCCATCATGGGGCAAAGGTTTCTCTGGCTTCTTCCTGCCTCTATTGGGAGGTAGGCCAGGCCGAACCCGCCTCCTTCCTCCTGGACTCCTCTCATGATCAGCTTACTACTTTGAGGGCTGGTGGCTCCATCTGTGTCTGTGAATAAATTCTTCATATAGCTTCGTTAAGTGAAGGGCATGCATAAATATTTTTCTTTTTTTCTTTTTGGGTCATACCCGCAATGCTCTTGTGGGTTTCTCCTGGCTCTGCACTCAGGGAATCACTCCCAGTGGTGCTCAGGGGAACTTATGGGATGCCAGATCGAACCCAGGCTGCATGTAAATGTCGCAGTGTGCAATGCCCTAATTGCTGGCCTCTATCTCCGGTCCCAATATTCATTTTTTAAATGTAATTTTTGTGCAAGAGAGATAATACAGGTGTGGGCCAGGTGCTTGCCTTGTTTGGCTCTGCAGGGAGATCAACCTAGCTTCTATCTCTGAACTGCATGTAGTCCCTATACACCAAGGATAACAAAAAAGAGATGGCTTTAATGTGTTGTCAGGGGAGGGACTGCTGTTTATCATAATCAACATAGACCGTGGTCATTGATTCTACTGAGGAAGATACAGCCCGGCAGATGAGGGTAGATGAAGCTGGGAGGTTTAGGGTGAAGAATGCTGAATCTTCCATTGTAGAACGAAAGTGAATGCATTTTTTGAAAACTATAACAATATGTTCTTAAACTGTGAGAAATGGAAGACAGTCAATGAAAAAAAAGCTGAAAGTATCTGTTTCTGGAGCTTAAATCGAATGGGGAAACGAAAAGATCCAGTGAGGGATTTCTGTAGTAGTAGATGGTGCTAGTGGAGATGATAGGTAGCAATAGTATCAGTAGTTGTTGTATAAAACCTTTTTAGTTTTAAAATATTTACATATGGGCTATTTGGTACGATTTTTGCCAACAAAGTTTATTTTTTCTCAAAATTTTATTAAAGCACCTTGAATTACAACGTTATTCATAGTT
>JAJIBD010032517.1:0-41255 GCA_021461705.1 Cryptotis parvus | reverse complement strand
AATGTGTTAAATGAAGTAAACCAGAAGAAAAATAATGTGAGGTGTTTATAGTAACTGGTAAGGAGCTACAATAGTTTACCAAGGAGTGCCTAGCGTATTCTTGGTTCCAAAGTATAGGAGCAAAGACGAATGGGGATAGGGGGGAAGAGTGGACACAGATAAGGCTAAATGAGGGGTACAGGTAAGTTTATGTTGGTGTTTATTTTTTTACTTATTTATTTACTTATTTATTTAACCACTGTGAGATATACAAAGATGTTCATAATTGGGTCTGGAGTCACAAGTGTTCCAGCACCTTCCCTCCGCCCCCAGTGCCCCATTCCCATTTTTACTAATGTCCCCACATTCCCTCCCACCTCTCCCAGCCTGCCTCTATAGCTTTTTTTCCTTCTCCTTTCTCTCTCTCTCTTCCCCCTCCTCTCTTAACATTGCTAGAATACCAATGGTTTGACAGAAAAAATTGCATATATTCAAGGCGGTAACAAGAGTTCATGTAAGTATAAGATTGTTGTCACAATCAAACCAGTTTACACCCGCCATTTTCCACATCCGGACTTCCCTCAGCGTCGGGTCCCACCCAGCAAATTGAGCCTATCAAGAGCCCGGCTGTACAGCCCCAAGCGGCTCAGGTTCATCAATAGATTATAGATTTAGAGGTGATTACACGAGTATGCCAAATGCATGGCAGAAGCCTGGCGAGCTACCGTGTTGTATGGTGATATGCCAAATACCAGTAACAATGATAGACCTCATTCCCATGACCTGATGGAATGGTTTGAGGCTCTTTATGTTCCTGGAGCAAGCAGGTGCCACTTGGGCTCTACTCAGCAGAGACAGGACATATGGAGATGTTAATGTGCCGCTCAAGCAAATCAATGATGAACGGAAGACAGTGATAAAGTATCAGAATGAGATAGACAATTACAAAGCTGTTCAAGATTAGGCAAAGCTGTTGCTTTTTGAACTTCAACCTCTCTCCATAGTCACTGTCTTTTCTTGTTCTATTACTCGACCTTCACTAATTATTTATCAATTTGATGGGCTCCTCATCTAGTTCTTCATTTCAGCAAAACTTTGAAGTCTGTAACACAGGCTGACTAAATATATGAACAAAGTGGGTAACACTCAGCTGTACTCAGTGCTCCATGTGCTCAGCGTCCATATGTAGCCCCAGGATCCAAACCTGGGTCAGCAGCATGCAAAGCAAGCTACTTCCTATTCTCTCTCCAGCCCTTAGTTGCTGGTTTGAAACTGCACCTTTAGTACCATTTGGTGTTTGGCACATTCCCCTGAGAGCAGCACATGCAGAGAAGTTTCCAAACCTTCTCCTCCCATATTGACAGAGGTGATTAACATTCATGTGCATAAAAATATTCAGAGCTCTGCAGATGAGTGATGAGAATGATGGAGTTGGACGTCAGTGTTCCTCACTGTGGAAAAGATACAAATATAGAATGGGGGAGGCCATAGTTTATGGGGCAGATTAAATTTGGACTTATCTATAAAATGTCTGACTTCTTTTTTTTCCTTTTTCTTTTTGGGTCACACCCAGCAATGCTCAGCAGTTACTCCTGGCTCTGCACTCAGAAATTCTCTTGGCGGTTTTTTTTTTTCTTTTGGGTCACACCCGGCAATACTCAGGGGTTACTCCTGGCTCTCCTCAGAAATTCTTGTGTTTTTTCTTTTTGGGTCACACCCCGGCAATGCTCAGGGGTTACTCCTGGCTCTGCACTCAGAAATCCCTCTTGACCGTTTTTTTTTTCTTTTTGGGTCACACCTGGCATTGCTCAGGGGTTTCTCCTGGCTCTGCACTCAGGAATTACTCCTGGCGGTGCCTGGGGGACCATATGGGATGCCGAGATCGATACCGGCCGCAATAGGCTGGCCGCTGCGTGCAGGCAAACGCCCTGCCCGCTGGGCTATCGCTCGGCCCCTCTTGGCGGTGTTTGGGGACCATTGGAGGTGGGGACTGAACCTGGGTCTGCTGTGTGCAAGGCAAAACGCCCTAACCTGTGTTGTCACCCGACCCCCAAAATGTCTGACTTAACAGAATTTCCAGCTCTTTCTTGCCTAACAGGCCCCTGAGGCAATAACCAAAGAGGCCAGATCTGTGTCTACTCCCCATTGCCCCTAAAGATCAGGGTATCTGAGAAAATGACTGATTCCAGGACTGTGTTTGGACAAGGGGCAGGGATACTGCAAGGTAACTCAGAATATTTTCTCAGAAATTAAGGAATCCCTTAAGGAACAGTGAGAACATATCAAGAGGCATGGAATTAGTCTGAAAGGTTTCAGTAAATCTATTGGGGGGGAAAATTTGACATCAAAACAAATGAGCTCAGCAGACTAAATATTAACAGAAATCAGTGAGTTCATATGACATGAGAAAAGTTTTTCCTTATAGAAGAATTGCAATTAATAAATGTAGAAGGAAGGAAAGAATTGGAACATGACCAGTTGGCAGGCATCAGAATAACAATTAATTCAGCCAAGAATTATCCCTGGATGTTTGTGTGTGAAAGTTTGATGAAAGAACATTTGGAGAGAAAGGATATTCCCACCAAATGCTTACTCACTGGGAAAAGAAAGAAGATAAACTTTAGAGGTAATCATGATGAGAGTAGTTAGAGGAGGATAGCTCAGAATGAGTTCTTATATGCAGAACACAAAGAAACACAGTAAGGGAGTAACAAATGGCCAAAGATAGCAGAACTGGAGAATTGGTCTGCAGAACTGAGTTTAATCTGGAACTCGGTGGGGTTGGGATAGGTGGGGAACACTCCACTGCAGGGTCGGTGTTGGAACGCTGAATGCCTGAGTCCCATCATTATCAGTCATGGTCCTTATGGTGCCTGAGCTGAAAAGAAACTTTTGCACTTTTTGGAGAAATGGAGCAGTGGAGAAATGGAGCAGATGCAACTGAAAATAAGCTTTCAAAATATTGCCTTGTCCTGGGGCACAGCGGCCATGTCACACAGCTTCACTCTTGCTATGTTCTGGCCCCAAATTGCATTGACGCACAAAGTAATCATGAAAAATCCTCAGCAAAACTCAAACGCAGGAATATTCTATAAAATAACTGACCTGGGGCCGGAGCGATAGCCCAGCGGGAGGCGCTTGCCTTGCACGTGCCGTCTGTGCTGGCCTGGGTTCGATCCGCATCCCATATGGTCCCCAAGGCACCGCCAGGAGTAATTCCTGAGTGCAGAGCCAGGAGAAACCCCTGAGCATTGCTGGTGTGACCTAAAATAAAAAAAAAAACTTGACCTATGTTTCACAGTCGGGGCATTTCTTTCCTCCTTTTCTTTCTTTCTTTTTTTTTTATTTTTTTGCTTTTTGGGTCATACCTTCGACAATGCTCAGGGGTTACTCCCTGGCTACCTCAAAATGCCTGGCGGTTGGGACCATATGCAGTCGGGGGAATTGAACCCAGGCCCTCTGCTGGGACATTTCTAAAAGGCACATCAATCAGGGGCGTGGGAGGCAAATGCAACAAGATTCTGGATTGGGGCCTCCACCAAGATTTGCTTTTCTACAAAGGCTACATTACTACAACTGGTGAAATGATAGTATTTGCTCTAATGTTTTGGTAACTGTGCTATGGTTTGGTAAAAATATTGTTATTTTTAGGAAATACATATTTTGGAATAAAGATAATCCTATCTGTAATCAACACTCCAATGGTCACAAAAAAAGGCATTTATTCTGATGATAAAGGGAGCTCTCCTCCTTAGAGTAAAGTGACATTTAACAATGATGATGTACAAAAAAAGTGATAATTTTGTAAAACAACTTAGCAAAAAACATATTCGACGAAGAGTCAGCAAAGTATTGCAATCTACTTAGGAAGCAAACTGAGAGGATCAGAATTATCAACAAGGCATCTATCACAGAATTATTCTAACTGCAAAAGAGAAACTTAGCAACTCCACAGGAGGGACAATGGACATCTTAAGAATTCATGTCATCCCAACAAGGACAACTGGACTTTTCCTAAGTCTGGATGGGACTTTGGGGAAATATCATTGTGTATCAGCCCTACAATGCATAAAATGCCTAACCCAAATGGCAGAATGTTCTTTGTCCTTTTTTTTTTTTTTGCTTTTGGGTCGCACCCAGAGATTTCTACCTCAGGAATTACTCCTGCGGTGCTTTCGGGGGACAATATGGGATGCCAGGGATCTGAACCCGGGCGGCATGGGCCGGCCGCATGGGGAACAAACGCCCTACCCACTGGGCTATTGCTCGGCCCTGCGTCCTGTATTCTTTAAATATATGAACACTTGGAAAAATTCAAAAGACTGATGGACTGTTTTGTGAGAGGACTATGCTCCCTGGCTGCTAGGCTGACAAAAATTTCCAAGGGCACAGATGATATTGTAACAGGAATGGGATGAATTAATTAGTAATGATACTGCTCTTGGAAGCTATATGATGCTGCAGTCCAAAGTAAAATTAATTAAAAGAAATGGCAAAAGATATGAGGATTGCAGATTAGGTGAAAGTAACAATGGGTGTCAATCTATGAATTTGATTATTGTACCGAGAATCTTGTTCTGAAAGTACAAATGATGCAGTATTAAAGTAGAAGTGCAGGGGCTGAGCTCTCATGCAGCGACTAGAGCACTCGCGTTGCACACGGCTGAGCTGGGTTTGATCCCCTGGTATTCTGGTGTCCTACCAGGAGCAATCACCTGAGTGCAGTACAAGTGAAGTAGTGTTCTTCAAGTATTGAGGGATGCTGTTGCTTTTAACATAAAACTCAAATGTCAAAGAAGAAAGGGATACAAAAGAAATTTTTTGGAGCACGAAACAATAAAGATGTTAAAGTGCAGAAAGATGTATTTATATTCTTCTTGAATTTCAAATACAGACGTGCGATATCTATTTCTAGGATACTAGTTATTCTCGGCTCCTCAGGTAAAAATGCAAGGTGGTTGACACCTACAGAGTTCAGTCTTTCTAACAGGCTTCAGTTCCACACATTGTTCTCAAAGCTTTAGTTGTTTCCTATAAACACACAAACATCTGCACATGTAATTTTTATATACTTGATAGCCATTTTCTGACGATCAGTATAGAGAAGTGTTCTATTGGTTTGCTTAATGCTTCAAGTGCAGTTTGAGAGTTCATTTCTTGTTTTGCAGCATACCCAGCAGCATTTAGGGGCTAGTCTTGGTTCAGCACTTGGGATTGCTCCTGGCACAAGGACCAAACCCGGCCTCCTACTTGCAAAGCAGAACTCCTTGTCTGTTGTGTGATCTCGCAGGTTCTAATCTGAGATTTGTAACAATTCTATTATTTACAATTATAGACCTCATTTACATGACCTGATGGAATGGTTTCAGGCTCTTTATGTTTGGAGCGTGCCCTTAGGCTCATGAGACAGGACATATGAGATGTTACTGGTGCCCGCTCGAGCAACTTGATGATGAGCGGGAACGCTACAGTGATACAGTGATTTAGATTAACTTTGAGTTTGGCCTTAATTCTATCATCTCTGTATGCTGTTTCTATGGATTCTTTTATATCATGTTTGTTTTGGGGAGCTTCCTTTAGGTACAAATCCTAGCCAGTATCTGAAATGTACATTTCCCAAATTTGAAGACTCCAACTTCTAGTGGCTCTGAACCACTTCATTCTCGTAAGTCCTTATGGCCCTTTAAGAAGTTTCGGGCTGGGGGGGCAGGGGCAGAGTGTCTGGACTACACCCTACAGTGCTCAGGGATTATCCTTCCGCCTCCAAGGGACCAAATGGTGATGTGCCACATGGACGGACAAGCTCCTTAACCTCTGTACTACCTCTCAGGCCTTCAGGCTGACTTTTAATTGAAAAACAAATCTCAAATTGATTAAAGTACGCAGAAAATGCTTCCCCTGTCCTGAGGGAGTTACTGGGTTATTGCACTGCTCTGGCCTGATATATTTCTGCATTATTCTTGTGATCTTTCTGTACCAAGGGTATCCTAGAAAGAACCTTCAGATAAAGTTAAAACTTTAAAAACTTTTACAATAATTCTAAGACAAATATAAATACAGACTACTAACCATACCATGTTATCTACTACAGTGATACATACTGCACGAGGCAATATGAAAACTTTTTTTTTTTTTTTTTCTTTTTGGAGTCCCACCCCGGCAATGCTCAGGAATTCCTGGCTCTGCACTCAGGAATTACTCCTGGCGGTGCTCGGGAACCATATGGGATGCCGGGGATCAAACCCGGGTTGGCACTTGCAAGACAAATTCCCTACCCACTGAACTGGCCGCTCCAACCCCATTTTTTTTTTTAAAGACAGAATCTTATTTGAGCAACGTGTCAGCACTGAGAAGAATTGCCACTACTGCATTTTTGTAACAGTGATTCTTGTCTTTCTCTTTTTGGGCCAAAACTAGCAATGCTAGGGTTTACTTCTGGCTCTGCACTCAGGAATTACTCCTTGTGGTGCTTGGGGACCATGGGATGCCGAGATCGAACCTGGGTTGGTCGTGTTGCAGAGGCAAATGCCCTCCCTGCTATACTACTGCTCCGGTCCCAATATGAATGCTTCTATGGTTTTCCAAAACAGGTTTTAAAAGCTCAAGTTCAACTCTAAAGGCAAGAAAGAAACAATCTTTGAAACATTAGACTTCATAATTTATTATATATTTGAAAAGAGTCAAAATACTTGTTTTCTCTATTTCTTTTGGAGGGAAATGTGGAGTAGAGAGGAGGTTAAAAGTTTAGATTCTGCTTAAGAGCTTTTTCCAAAGGGTTGTGCTAAATTCTCACTATGCATCATCACGGAGGAACACTGCTATCCTAGTTATCGTGATACTTTGAATTTAAGGTACTACACATAACGTGTTTGTCCAAAATTCAGTGTATTCGTTCAGTTGTGTCCTTATTTGTTGATACCAATATGCGAAAGTTATTGGCTTTTTCCCTGGCTTCAAGAACAAACTTTAACTCACCATTAATATAACATGTGTTTCATTGGGTCCAATGTAATTAATGTGGAACCATTCAGCAATAATAGTCTCAAATATTTAAATACCCTGTAAAACTACAACTAACCAAGTCACTGTTACATTAGGACTACACAACCAACAAGAAAGAGGGCGAATTATAACTCTAAATGCCAAATCCTAAACAAAATGCAGTACTACCTCACTTTTGCAAATATATAGAGGAAATAAGAACTATATGAATAATGTTAAATAAAAAGTGCATACATAACTGATAACATTTCCCTTTTGTTAAATTTGCCATTCCTTCCAGTCCAATAAAATGCTTCTGAGAGAAAATGACTTTAGGCACAGACTTGTTACATTGCAATGATTCCAAACTTCTTCAGAGTAAAAGAATGAAAAGCAATCAGTACCCTGGAGAAACAAAAGGTGTTCTTTGAAACATCTACGTTATTCTTGACAATTCAAAGCAGAAAATACAGAAAGGCAGGAATGTCATTAAACAGATGTTTGCTTGTAGTTTTTGGTATCCAAACTTTTTTTCCCACACATGGCACAGATGCCTAAAACAAAAAAAAAACAATGGAATCAATACCAACTAATTAACATCAGTCAAATACCTAATACCGATGATTTGGTTTAAAAGTCACCTCGGTAGAACATGATTCAAGAACAGAACACACACACAAAAATACTTTTCACTATGAACAAATTTCTAAGTTTTATAGAACTTTAGGTTTAAAAAAAAAAGGCCTCCGATTAGCAGAATTTACAAAAGTAAGCCCTTCTCAAAGTTATTTAAATCAGTGCCAAATGTGGTAGATTTGGCATGAGTAGAAAACAGTATGAAACTTACCTTTTTGTAAGCACAGCCCTGGCAGTAATGAGAGCCAGGCTGGTGAACAGAACTTTTACAAATTCTGCAGTGGAAAATTTGTTCTTTCCATAAGGATCAAACCTAGATTTTTTTAAAGAGAAAAAAAAAGGTTTTGTACAATAGAAACCCTTTTAAAGAACCTCAAGCAAATGGGAGTAATCCATACTCCCGCCCCACTCCTATCACACTCTACAACAGACAGGCCTGACCCTCTTCTAGCTGGCTACTCTCTGAAATGCCTGCCACCTCAGAGCCTTCTAGATAAGCTGCATGCTTTCACTGAATGTTCTACTTAATCTCAAGCCTGTGGATCTCACACATACTGGCTATGATTAGAAAAGATGATAAAAAGTTCTTTTGTCAGTATACTCAGCTGCAAAAAGTCTGATTGATTGATGTACGACTGATTGATGTATGTAATGATGTATCTTATGATGGTATCAAATTTAATACAATGCACTTTCCAAAGAGAGAATTTAGAATAGTCTAAATTAATAATGCTTTTTAATGACAAGTTTGAGAATAAGTTTGAAAGCATAAAATAACTAGATCTATTGAAAACTGCAATCTAAAAATATCAATGCTCAATAATAGAATGGTTTTAAAGGGTATCATTAATAAGTTATCAAAGCATAGTGTGACACACTGCAGTGAAGATTAAATCTGTTGAATTGTTTTAGGATTGTTTTATGGTTTTAGGGCTACACTAGGTGGTGCTCAAGATTTATTCCTGACTTGGAGTTCTGGAGTCCATATGCAGTGTCAGAGATTGAACGAGGGTAGGCCATGTACAAGGCAAGCACCTCACCCCATCCTATCTGCTCTGGCCTTGCTCAATACTTAATGAGCACTTTTATGTGCAATGCACCATATGAACTAAAAGATTTCTTCTTACTTCTAAGCCTATAGACAATGTCATCAAACAGGTATTTATTCAATCAACTTAGTGCTTGCAACTGTTCTAAATACCAAAGAGACAATCTGACCAACAAGCTGCCCTAATTATAATTAAGCTGATTTTCTAGTGAGAGGAAATTGAAAATAAGCATATTTTAAAATAAACATGCTTCTCAGATAGTATGTGAGGTAGTCAAGTTCCAAACTGGACACTATGGCATGCATGAGTGTGAAAGCCAATTAGACAGCTCTGAAGGGCAGATATTTCTGCTGAGGCAAAAAGTATGAAGAAGGAGCCAGCTATGCAAGCTAAGTGATGAGCTCCAGGAAGAGAGGGAGCAAGAGACTGAACCACTTTCAATAGAAGTGAGGTTGGCTTATCTGATGCAGGAGCTGGGAGGACAGGAAGTTATAGAAGTGAGAGTGTTAGATCCTGGGGGACCTTGCCAGAACATGGTAGGAGTTTGGACTTTATGTGAGAAAGACTAACTGAAGGTTTTGAGCGAAACAGCTACATGCTCTTTAAATAAGGAACAATTTTGTTCACTACGAGAATGAACCAAGGGAAAATAGAGAGGAGCAGGGAGGTAGAAACATATTACAGTAGCTTAGTAAGAAATAATAGAAGTTTGTTAGAGGGTCATAGCAGTGAGACACAGAGAAGCAGGCAGAGGCAGATTCTATTTTGGGGGTAGATGAGGATCTTGCTGACAGGGAACAGGAGGAATCGAGGAATTCTAGCTGACAGAGCACAACTGTGTCAGATATACACTGATCGAAGACAGAAGGAAAAGGACTGTCAGATAGTAAAGTGAGTCAGGTAAGCGCTGGTGCATATCTGAAGCTCAAAGAAGTGAGGACTGACAATGAACAAGTGGAAAACACTGATATACATTCTGAATTTCAAGTCATTGGATTAAAGTCAGTAGTGAATACATAATAAATTTATGTGAGAAAAATAAATCTAGGATTAAATCCAGAGGAGAAGAAACAGTCACTGCTTTGGGAGAAAACAAAAATACAGGGTTCCAGCACCATGAAAATAAGGGTTGCAAAAGAGGTTTTGAAAGGTTTAAGAATAGAGTGGGCAGTTCATGACCAGTTTTAAAAGTCAGATGTGCACTAATAAAACAACTAGAAGAAAAGATACACATATGGGACTACATGAAACTAAAAAAGCTTCTGCACCTCAAAAGAAACAGTGACTAAGATACAAAAGCAGTCCACAGAATGAGAAAGAATATTCACCCAATACCCGTCTGATAAGGGGTTAATATCCAAAATATATCAGGTACTGGTAGAACTTTACAAGAAGAAAACAAACAACCCCATCAAAAAATGGGGAGAAGAAATGAACAGAAACTTCAGCAAGGAAGAAATTCGAATGGCCAAAAAACATATGAAAAAAAATGCTCATCATCACTAATCATCAGAGAGATGCAAATCAAAACAACAATGAGATATCACTTACACCACAGAGACTGGCACATATTCAAAAGAGCAAGAACAATAAGTGCTGGCGTGGATGTGGGGAAAAGGGGACACTCATCTACTGTTGGTGGAAATGCCAGCTGGTACAGCCTTTCTGGAAAACAATATGGACATTCCTCCAAAGACTAGAAATTGAACTCCCATTTGACCCAGCTTACCACTCCTGGGAATCTACTCTGGGAAACCAAAAATACGCAGCGGAAACACCATCCCTACTTTTATGTTCATAGCAGCATTATTCACAATAGCCAGAATCTGGAAGCAACCAGAGTGCCCGAAAAATCGATGACTGGATAAAGAAGCTTTGGTACATCTACACAATGGAATGCTATGCAGCTGTCAGGAAAAATGAAGTTATAAAATTTGCCTATAAATGGATGGACATGAGAAGATTATGTTGAGTGAAATTAGCCAGAAGGAGAGAGACAGATACAGAATGGCTGCATTTATTTGCATGACATAAATATATATGTACATATTATGATACCAATATCCAAGGTCAAGTGAAACATATATCAGGAGGTCTTGTCAAAGGTGGAAATTATCACAAACGTGTGGGAGTCAGAGGCTAGGTAAGACAGAAAAATGGAACAGGGTGCTAACAATTGTCGAGGGTACTAATGCCAACCTAGAATTGAGCATTAAATAGAGGTAAAAAGATACACATGACAACCCTTTAATGTATGTTCTGTAATCCATAGTCTGGAAGGGAAGGAAAAGAGAAAGAGAGAGAAAGGGAAAGAAACAAAGAACCTGCCATGGAGGAGGGCTGGGGAAGGGGGAGAACTGGGGACGTTGGTGGTGGGAGATGGGCACTGGTGGAGGGACGGGTGCTGGAACACTGTATGACCAAAACCCAAATATGAACTTTTTAATTGTATATCTTTGTAATTGTAAAAATAAAAAATTTAAAAAATTTAAAAAAAAATTTCTTTTGAAAAAAAAAATCAGATGTGCTCTTTACAGTTTCAGGATTTGGGAATGAAAGCCTGACTAGAGTGGCTGATTCAGAGGAAAATGGAATTAAGGGGGATCAGGAATGGCCTAATGGCAAAGCCCCTGTCCTGAAAGCATGAGGTGAGAGTTTAAGTTCTAGCACTATCTCACAAGCACTGTCATCCCCGAGACACTGACGTGTGAAATTCCTGATGCCATGATGAAAGCCTACAATATCTGGCAAGTAAGCACCATGGCTAAAGGTGTGTGAACACCGTGGTCATGCATATGTTCCTTAATGAGCACTGTGGCCATAATGAGCAGAAGCGCAAATGAAGACAACAGCGAATGAGTAGATGTATAGCAAACACAGTCCTGGGTATGCACCACAGCTCTGTGTGTGTGTGTGTGTGTGTGTGTGTGTGTGTGTGTGTGTGTGTGTGTGTGTGAGACAAAAGGTGTGGGAGTATGAAAAAAAGGAAAATGGAACTAAGATAGGCTTTTAAAAACTCTTTCTGTAAAGGAAAGCAAGGAAATAGAGTAGTAACTAGAAAGATTTGTGGAATTTTATAGATTAGATAAAAAAAACATGGTTATCAAAACCTGGTATTAAAAATACTGAGGCAGGGGCGGAGCAATAATCCAGCAGGTAGGGCATTTGCTTTGCACGCAGCCGGCCATGCCGGCTCGGGTTCGATCCCGGGCATCCCATATAGTCCCCCCAAGCACCACTGGGAGTGATTCCTGAGTGCAGAGCCATGAGAAACCCGAGCATTGCCAAGTGTGACCCAAAAAAAAGCAAAAAAAAAAACAAACAAACAAACAAAAAAAAACCCAACAAACCTGAGGCAGTGCTGTGACATATTAAGAATAAGGGAAAATAAAAACCATGTTTTCTGTTGAAATTATAAAAAAGAAAAACTAGTTTCTTTGTATAATGAGTCATTGAAGAGGACAGTAAAGGCAGCAGATGGTAACAGATAGGCACTACTTAACTCTTACTTTATCACAAGAGAATGGGACACACCAAATTCATTCCAGAAGGTTCGACATTAAAGAAGGGTGGGAATTCATAAGAAGGTTCCCTCTACCTACCTTGCTTTTTTTGAAGTCAAAGCTTTATTTTCGTTCAGTTTTCTTCCACCACTTTCTGTATTGAAACACATACATCTTAGGGTGTTGCTCTAAGGGGGTATGTCTATACATTTCCTACATCACACACACACACACAAGTATATACACAATAGGTCTATAATTTTTTTTTTTTGCCTCTAATCAATAGACTTACATGAAAAAATTTCAAAAACCCTCATTTAATATGTAATCTTGGTATTACTCAGATTCAAAATAGTTATTTCCTACAATGAACTAAACTAGTATAAATTCTAGGAGCTAAAATTTAGCAGCCTGTCCCACCCCCCGCCTAGGGATACTTCCCTGTGAGGATCTTTGCACAAGACATAATGAGCTGTATTACTGTATCACCGTCTTCCCGTTCATCATTGATTTGCTTGAGCGGGCACCAGTAACATCTCCATATGTCCTGTCTCATGCTAGTAGAGCCCAAGGGCATCTGCTTGTTCCAGGAACATAAAGAGCCTCAAACCATTCCATCAGATGGGAATGAGGTCTATAATTGCTACTGGTATTTGGCATATCAAATACGACACGGGTAGCTTGCCAGGCTCTGCCGTGCGGGTGGCATACTCTTGTAGTCACCTCTAAATCTAGCATTTATTGATAAACCACGAGGCTGCTTGCAGCCGCATGAGACCGGCTGTGATAGGCTCATTTGCTGGAGTGGAGTTCTGACGAGAGGGAAGTCGGATGTGGAAAATGGTGGGTGTAAACTGGTTTGATTGTGACAACCATTTCACATCTCATACTTTCATGAACTCTTGTTACACGCCTTGAATATATGCAATTTTTCTGTCAAAGCTAGTGGGAGGGAGGAAGGGGATACTTACTGCAATAAAAGCACTATATCGGTTATAACTGCACCATTCTATAAACCATCCTAAGCAAACATTTCCTTTTATCTCTCCCAAGATATAAACCCATAGCAAAGTAGTTCACAAGTGCCACAGAAAATTATCATTTAAGAGAGCCATTCATTCCCTTTATCTATATATGTATTTGAACATCTGCCATTAAAGATCTTCTTAGATTGTGCTTTTAAAAAATCATGATATAAAAACCCCAAATAGTAATAATAACCATATGACCGAAAGTCATTTATTTAAACAAGAGCCCAAACTCATCATCCTTAACCTTTCACAGGCTTTATTTTTATTTTTTACTTATTTATATTTAGCTTTTTAGTTATACCTGGTGATGCTCAGGGGTACTCCAGGCTCTGACATAACGAGTAAGTGTAGGAATTCATCAGCACTAAGGAAATATGACAAAAGTCTTGGATTCCCAAGGGATGTATGTTCCCACATATATCACTCTAATCTCCCAGGTGAGGATTTTATTGAAAACAATTAGGCTGTTGACTGAACCAAAGAAAACAACAGAGAGCTTCAACAGGAAAGGAAAATAAAACCTCAATCAGAAACCACCAATCTGAAGGGTATAGAACTAAAAACAAAATAAAAACCCAACAGAGGGAATAAGCAACAGAACAATATGAGCAGAAGAATAAATCAGCATGCTAGAAGATGAGATGCAGCATCCAAAAAAGAAAAGGCGAGGAAAAAAATAAAGAAAAATAAATATAGTATCAGAGATCTATGAGACAGCCTCAGAGAAATAAATAACATCTGAATTTAAGGGACTCAGAAGAAGAGGAGAGACTGGGGAAGTAGTTCTGGTGAGAAAAATTACAACTGACACTTTCCTAATTTACAGATAAGACAAATATTCAGCTCTAGGAAGCTCAGAATTCCAATCAAATTACAAATGGAAAAATACCAAGAAAAATGACAATTAAAATGGCAAGAGCCAAAGACAGAGAAACTATCTTTTTTTTTTTTTTTTTTTTTTTTGTGGTCACACCCGGCAATACTCCAGGGGTTACTCTGGCTCTGCACTCAGGAGTTACTCCTGGCGGTCTCGGGAGACCATATGGGATGCCGGAGATCGAACCCTGGCCGGCACAGGCCAGCCGACGCAAGGCAAACGCCCTACCGCGCTGGGCTATCGCTCCGCCCCACAGAGAAACTATCTTTAGGGCAGTAAGAACAAACTCAAACATTACTATAAAGGGAACCACCATAAAAATCACAGTGGTGGGCGGAGCCGATAGCCCAGCGGGTAGGGCGTTTGCCTTGCGCGCAGCGGCCTGTGCCGGCCGGGTTCGATCCCGGCATCCCATATGGTTCCCGAGCACCGCCAGGAGAAATTCCTGAGCAAAGAGCCAGGAGTAACCCCTGAGTATTGCCGGGTGTGACCCAAAAAAAAAAAAAAAAAAATCACAGTGGCTAATTTTATAAGTACCATGTGCTAACCGATTGTGTCACTGGAGTCCTTACAGCGGTTAATTTTTATCTCAAACAAAATCTAGAGGAATTATTTATTTTCATTTATTTTTAATTTTATTACACCACTTTTAGACATACAATTTGCAATACGCTCATGCTCGAGTTTTGGTTCTACAGTGTTCCAACACCCATCCCTCCACCCAAACCCATTCCCATCCCCAATGTCCCCACTTCCCTCCCCCCCCGCACCCCAACTACTTGGCGGGTTTCTTCTCTATCTCTCCCTCCCGCCTACCTTTCCTACACATCGTAGAATGCAGTACATTAAAGGACATAACTGTTTCCACTAGTTTGATGGACCACATGGCCACAGCTGCGACTTAGGGGGCCTCATGGTCAGTGTCCGACAGCGAAAATGGTGGCTAATGTGGTGGGTGAGTCTCATACAGCTGCTTCTGGGACCCCCAGAGGTGATGGGACAATACCCAAAACCCATCTGTCCTCCTGGGGGGTAGAGGAATTATTTTAAGCATTTTTTCCCCTGAACGAAACATACCTGTGGTATTCCCTAGCACCATCCTTCCACGTATCTGGTGTGATAACTGTACCGGAGTTTCTTTTCACCTGTTATGAAAATATAGGAAAAATAAACCAACCACATTGTATCTAAAGTTCAAAAGTATATCTACACCCAAAGAGAGAAGAAACCACATGATTCGGAGGTCATAGCCAGGAAACCTGAAAATTTAAATGCTGGCAATAGAGAAGTGGCTTAGAGTAAAATCTATAGGGTAACAGCATGGATAACTGACTTGGAGTAAAATTTATATATGGTTTGTGATTGCTTCCAACACACATGTATATTTTAAACAAATCTGACAAGATCTCTCATTCCCTATTTACTAAGCTTCTATGATTATAAGCCTTTGTAAAAACGCAGGAAAAGATAAACCAGATCAAAGTTCTAGATTTCAAAGAGCTTAAAAGTATACTGAGATCTCTAAATTAGCCCCTACAAGGTTTCATGGGTGAATGCTGGAAGCTATCTGAACAACAAGTTATAATTTATGCTATTGCTTTTGTGACTAGAGTCTGTTTTTAATCTGATTCTAGGAAAGGGGAGAAGAAATCCCCACCCCAATTTCTTTTAAAGAATTATTCAACTAAAATAGGTGCTTGAATTTACAAACCTCTGTGAGAAAGGCAACAGAGCTTAGTTATGTGGCAGTGACAATGAAGACAGAGGATAAAGGCAAACTGGATAAAGCACATATCCTAAAAAATGGCACATACCCTTAAATAACTCCTAATTGGGGACTTACTCAGTTCATACAAGTTAGATTCAATTTGCTCCTTGCTAGATAAGTAATACATTATTACTATAATCAATTTAAACACCATTGTGCTTACTCTTAGCTATGTCCTGGAATAATGATGCATCATTAGGCAAGGTCCTTATCACTGTCTAGTGCTTTGTAAGAACACAATACTTTTTCCATGAATAAAACTGCAAGAGGGAAAGAGTCTGGGTTTAAATGAGCAGTTTTCTATGCAAAAATTGATTAAAGATACCAATGGAGATAAAAAGAAAAAATGCCAAACACATCCTGGGAACCCAGGATGTGGCACTTGTCTAGCTTTTTTTCTCAGAGTTATAATTGGGGGTGGTGTCACATCCAGGGGAGCTCAGGGGTTACTCCTGGCAGTGCATAGGAACCATACAGGATGCTAGGAATGAAACTCGGGTAAGGCCACATGCAGGGCTAACACCCTACCCACTGTACTTGTGCTAGCCCCCTGTCTGACTCTTTGAGGCCCTGGATTTGGGGGAAGGAGGCAGACTTGTAAGAAATATGAAGGAATAGTAACAAAGGCAAACATAAGAATTTGCCTTGAAAAAGAAAGGGAGAGAGGTAAGATGGGTATGAGAAGATCTGCTTAAGGGTATAGTAAGGAATTCATAACATTCCATTTGATAACCTTTTCTTGTACCTGTAAGAAGTTATTATTTTCAGTAGAGGATAAGAAAGATGAGGGTAGGGAGAAGCTACAAACGTTACTGGATGGTTTGGAATCATTACTAATGAGGAAGGATGAAAGATCTTGGAAATTAGAACTATGACTTTGTAGTAGTAGAACCAAACAATTGGTTCATTTGTGGTACTTCCTAAAGAGCCTTTACTGGAATATAAATTGTTACGAGGATTAACCATGGACTAGTGAGAGCAAAGGTGAACTTCACCAATTATGGGTTCTCATTTTTCGGACTTAAAAAATGGAGACCAGAAAATAGCTAACTCCTTGTCCAATCAATATAAGAAACTGTGAATTCATGAGTGTGAAGCATTTCAGTTCTTAGGTAAAATCAACTAAATGGATTATGCTAATCCAATAGTGAACAGGGTAAGAACATTTGAACCTCTAGTCCACAGGGAAAGTTTTGCAGAGCACCTTGTTTCTATTTTTTTTTTTTTTTGGGTCGCACCCGTCAATGCTCACGGGTTCCTCCTGCCTCTGCACTCAGGAATTACTCCTGGCGGTGCTCGAGAGATCTTATAGGATGCCGGGGATCGAACCCGGGTCGGCGCGTGCAAGGCAAATGCCCTACCTGCTGGACTATCGCTCTGGGCCCGGCACCTTGTTTCTAAACAGTTTGTGGATTCAAAAAAAAAATTCTTTTCTAGGAGCCGGAGCGATAGCCCAGCGGTTAGGGCGTTTGCCTTGCACGCGGCCGGCCCATGCCGCCCGGGTTCGATCCCCGGCATCCCATATGGTCCCTCGAGCACTGCCAGGAGTAATTCCTGAGTGCAGAGCCAGGAGGAACCCCTGAGCATCGCCGGGTGTGACCCAAAAGAAAAAAAAAAATTCTTTTCTAGAAATCTTGGGTGATTAGAACTGGAATCATTTTTGCCATCTTCAGGGACTCAAGGTGGTTCTGAGAGGCAGGGAGCCAGCTTGGACGGAGGCCGCGCCTCCTCACTCCGCCCCTCAGTGCTCCAGGGCTTGAGACAGAAGCGCTCAGGCCACGGCTATGTGGAATATGGCCCGCGACACGGCAAGACGCCCGGGGAAATGCAAACACTGATGTATGCACGAAGTGCCCTGCTGTTTAGCTGAAATTCAAATTGAACCGGGCGTGAGGTATCTGCTCCGCCGGCAACTTTTAAATCCTTTCCGACCCTGAGGGAACCGGCCAAGAGACTGACAGAGAAGAGATTCAGACTTAGAGGGAGGCAAGGGAAGCAGATGAGGAAAATGTAGAAAGTGTCAACTATCCCCAACGCAAAACATCTAGGGCTAAACGGACACTGGGGAGGGACAGGAATGACCAAAGGGCAGCGTAGGACAGAGACCGGACTCGGAGATCCGTGGCCGACGGATATAAAAAAGACACTGCTGAAGGAGCCCCAGTAGTCTCCCCAGGCCCTCCATCCCTCGCCCCGTCATGAACTCACACTTTTCGCACACCATTCTCTCCCCACGGTCGCCTCAGCGGCGGACACAGCCGAAACCCACAAACAGCAACAGCGACGCTGGGACAGAGCTCGCCTTCCGGCGTCCGGAAGCCACTTCCGGCCTCCGGCGCGCCGCCCCGCCTACCCGACTCCCTGGGAACAAACCAGGAGGAACGAACGTGCGAGGAAAGGCGGGGTTTCCGCCTTGCCCGCCTCTCCGCTTCTACGATTGGCTGTACTATCCTTAGGCTCCGCCCCTCAAGATTGCGCCTGCGTGAGAGGCAGGGCGGCGGAGTCGCCTTGATGGTGTAACTGGGAATCCTCCCATCCCTTCTCCGGGCGGGAGACTTAGGTAAGCCCCGCGCAACTGCCCTCCCTATGGGCTCGCCCCTGAGGGTTCAATGCAACTGTCCACGTAGTCGCGAGCCTCTTAGCCCCCCTCCAGGCCCACTCGCACCCCGGGCTGCCGGAGCGCCCGCCTTCCGGCGTGACCTAGGGATCCAACCGTGCCCCGATGGACCCCATCACTTTGGTACTCCATAAACTTTTGTGTTGGTCCCTCCGTTTCTCCAACTTTCCCCGCCTGTGCTCTTGGGTTCTGCTGCCCAGCTTCTGCCACGGTGCTCGCCGCCGCGCCGGGGTGCAGGCTCGGGCAGGTTATCGTGGGGCTGCAGGCAGACTGGTTCCTCGGGTCCAGGAGGGCGCCTCGGGGGGGCAGTGCCTGGGTCCACTCGGGTCGCCGACCCCAGAGCGGTGGGCACCGAGGGCCACCCCATGACAGTCTTCCCAGAGCTCGCTGGGGGCCTCCGGTGCTGATATCTCGGGGAGAGCAAGCGTGGGACCCACTCCCCTGCTCCTCCCATCTCTTCAGTTAACATCTGAGTTTGGCTAAATCGACTCATGTCACTTGGGATTCCAAGGGTGGCGCAGACAGCTCAGACAGTTGGGGTGTCTGTTGTGGAAATGAATTTTGATCCTCCTTCCCGCCCCTCAAGCTGCTGTCGGGCAAGGGCTGCCCTCTCTCTTTTCGTCATTCACTTCCTTCTCAACCCATTCTGCTTGCCTGTATCCCTAGAAGTGGCCCTAGCACGTGGGAGCTGAGGATTTTGGACTTGTTTCCTATTCCGTCACAGCCATTTTCCTTATCAGTGAACCGTTTGCCTTTGAAAATTACAGTGTGAGTTCAAGGAAGCTGTTAGGATAAGGTTTGGATTCGCCCTTTTGCACTAGTGGGTGCCCTCTGTGTGTGCCTGTAAAAAAGTTTTTTGTTTTTTGACAAGCTTAAATCAGTAAGATTCTTGCTGAACAAATTTGCGTCATGTATAGGTCGCATTTAGGTAATTCATAAACATAAAATATGTTATTGTGTATAAGAGAAAGTTGGTTATCCACCTTCTTTTCACCCACTGGGTCGATTGTAGTCTAGCATTTCTGGAGACTGGGATTCCCTAGTTGAGCATAATGTCATACAGCCATACTGTTTCCATTATATGGCCACCATTAGTATATTTGACTGTGCACTTTGGTGTCATGGCAATAGGTAGGAGACGTGAGCAATTGTAATGTTGAACACAGTGGAAATGAGAAAATGCCAAGTTAACCAAAATTTGAGGGTTCCTGGATTGCGCAGATTTTGTTTCTAGCAGGGCAGACCAGTAATTCGTGCTGTCTTCCCGTTCATCATCGATTTGCTCGAGCGGGCCCCAGTAACATCTCCATATGTCCTGTCTCATGCTAGTAGAGCCCAAGGCATCTGCTTGCTCCAGGAACATAAAGAGCCTCAATCCATTCCGGAATGAGGTCTATAATTGTTACTGGTATTTGGCATATATATCAAATACAACACGGGTAGCTTGCCAGGCTCTGCCGTGCAGGTAGCATATTCTTGTAGGCATCTCTAAGTCCAGCATTTATTGATGAACCGCGCGGCCGCTGATAGGCTGGTCTGCTGGGTAGAGGTCTGACGAGAGAGAAGTCCGATGTGGAAAATGGAGGCCCTCATAGAGTGGGGGGTCGTCTGGCTTTGTTGCGTAGGCTCTGCTGGGGTGGTGGGCCAGGGCTAGAACCCACCATCCCTCCCGGGCGCCTCGTGGAGCGGCTGGTCACGGGAGAGCCAGTAGCAGCTCTGCCCCATGTCTGCGAAGTCTCTGGACCGGCATACCTGAGCCAGATTTAAGAAAGACTGCTGCAGGGTGGAACCGGGCGAGCCGGGCGCTGATAGGCTGGTCTGCTGGGTGGAGGTCTGACGAGAGAGAAGTCCGGATGTGGAAAATGGAAGCCCTCATAGAGTGCTATTTGTTTCTAATCTGTGATTGTGTCCCCTTGCCCCTCTACACATGTGCACACGCTACACAGACACAAGAGAGTGGGAATTGCCCAGTTGTGCCTACATTGGCCCTAGCACATGGGCCTTTGCACAGACTCCAAGTATTTAAGAAACTAGTAAATTTGTTCTTTGGGGTTGTGGGAGCTGTTTGTGGTTTTTATGTCTACATTTGTGTGCATTGTCATGTGTTCTGAAACTGACACGTTATTGCTCTAAAATATATGACTTTGATTTGTGGTTTATTTTTAAGTGTTGAAGCCTTTAGGAGAATGTAAAGTCATTATTATGTATGCTTTTCTGTTTTTGTTTTTAAATGTTTTCATTAGATAGCCACTCAAGAAAACATCATGAAAGATACTGATATCAAGAAACTACTGTATACTCATCTTTTATGCATATTTTCAATTATCCTAAGCATCTTCATTCCATCACTCTTCTTGGAGAACTTCTCAATATTGGAAACACATTTGACTTGGTTGGGCTTCTGTTCTGTTTTTGTAACTGCCGTCAATCTAGTTTTATACTTAGTTGTGAAGCCAAATGTGTCCTCTAAAAGAAGTTCATTATCATACAAGGTAAGGTTTATTTCTTTATATTTCATTTTTAGATTAAGATTACAATTCTTGTAAAGAAGAATGAAGTACTGGTCAAGCACTCATTGGTTAATTTATAGTGAGCAAAGAAACCCTAATCCTTCTTAAATCAGTAGACTCCTGTTTGCTGAGACTGCCCACAGTGTTGGATAGTTGCTTGCCAGGCAGCTAATTGTGAAATTTGGATGTCTGTAAGGATATAATAGCATTATGAATCAATCTGATGACATTTTATTTCTCATTGAAGATAAATACAGTAGCAATAAGATCTAGAAATCCCAACTTATCTTCAGTGATTTTGAATTTTTAAAAGGCACCTCTCTCGCTATCTCTTTCTCTCTCTATATGTATATATATAATATATATAATTATAAAATAAGCCTAAAGTGTACCAATATTGGACTATATATTTTGTATAATTTACCACAATGTAACACTTTGACAATTAAAATTAATATATCCTCACTTAACATTATTTAGTACTGTGTAAAAGCTCTATTGTTTAAATTAAAATACATTCACTTCTCTGGGGCCGAGAGATGAGTACAGCGAGTAGAGTGTTTGCCTTGCACGTGACTGTCTTTGATCCCTGGCATCCCATATAGTTCCTCGAGCATAGCCAGGAGTAGTTCCTGAGTGCAGAGGGGGGAGTAACCCTAGAGGATCACCTGGTATGGCCCAAAAAGCAAAACAAAACAAAACAAAACAGAAAACCCCCATTAACTTCTCTATGATTAAAAAGGCCAATATGTATTGTATAGCCATTCTTTTTCTTTTTCTTTTTTTTTTTTTTTTTTTTTTTTTTTGCTTTTTTGGGTCACACCCAGCGATGCTCAGGGGTAACTCCTGGCTCTGCATTCAGGAATTACTCTTGATGGTGCTCGGGACCATATGGGATGCCGAGGGATTGAACCCGGGTTGGCTGCATGCAAGGCAAACACCCTATCCTCTGGACTATCACTCCTGCCCCTGTATAACCATTCTTATATTACAATACAAGTAGGCCCTGCATTGATTTACAGGTATAAAGTTTTTCATATAGTTAATGAATATTTTTTGGTGGATTATTTAGTGTGCCTATTTGCTTCTCTTTTTCTAGGAGTTTTGTCTTTAAGAATAACAAATCATTGTCTTTTTGGCATTGTTTTATGTCTCAGAAAATAGTATGATTTTTATCTTAGCACTTTTATTGCTGAATATTTCATTAATACTGAAGAACACAGAGGAATACAGCTGAGAGCAAAAGACCATTGCTGCTTCTGGTTTGGGTTGGGAGGGGTGGGATATGGACCTAATTCTTGCTTTACATGCTTTTTAAAAAATAGGGCCATGTCCAAGGCTGCAGGGCCGGTGTGGCCTGACTGATGTGCCTGAATCCAAAGAACATTCCATTGCATCCCACGTTGTGGGGATAGCTTCTATTTGGAAATGAAAGTGAAGCGTTTGTCGTCCTTTATGTATTCTATGGAATTTTTTAAACGATTCTTTTCTTTTTTTTTTTTTAGATAACCAGACTTTTGGAAGTGCTGTGTCTACTTTCTTATGTCTTGTTGCTTCTTTCATATTATTTTTGTTCTATATGGAGCACCACTAATAGAGTAAGTTTGAAATTTTTATGGTAAGGCAATTACAGTATAAAGAAGTCTTTTTTCGCTGTTTTTATTTTTTTGTTTTAGGGCCACACCCAGTGGTACTCAGGGCTTGCTACTGACTCTGCACTCCTGGTGGGCTCAGGGACTCATACATGGTGCAGGGATAGAACCCAGGTGCTGTGAGCTAGGCCAACACCCTTGTACTATCCCCTCAAGTGGTCTTTACTAAACAAAACACGCACTTCTGTGGGGGAGTAGAGAAAAGCCCTAGTTGATGTGTTGACTGCTTCATGGAAGGATACTAACATCATTTCCCACACTTGATGGTGTTGTTTACAATAAAAGCGTGTGGTGTGTGATGTGTAGGTTAGCTTAATTCCACAGTTAATAACTTAATTCCACTTGTATTCTTCTATTTCCTAGTCTTCTACAATTTAATTGTATAAGGGGGGTAGTGGAGATGTAAGTGAGAAAACATGAGTATGTGTGTATACATAGGTATGTACATATATATATGTGTGTACACAGCTATGTGTGTACACATCTATATACATAGATACAGCTATGTACATAGGTGTTTATATAGATATACATATATTTTTAACCTATTTAAGAATGCATAAACTAATAGGTTATTTTCTGGGAGGGGGGAGAAAAGACCTTTGTAATGGAAGATAGTAATTTCTACTCTATTTTAGAGTAGAAGGAATGAGTGGAGTAGTGGTTCTCAAAAGTGGTTCTATGAACAGCAGCATTCATATTTTTATCCAAATTCAAATCCGTAGGCCTTAAGACAATAGGTGCATTTGTCTTGGGTTTATCAAGCTATGCAGTTTTGATAAAACCTAATGTTAAACCACTAGTGGTAGAGAAATTTTCAGAGGTTATTGTGGAAGAAGGTAATTTTCTAGATTGGATTTTCTTAAAATGGTCAGTTTTGTTATGGATAATTCATAGAGTATTATACTGTTCTGAATGTAAAAGTCAGATGTTTGCTAGATTGTCTTTCTTTTCTTTTTTTTCTTTTTTTGGGTCACACCGGATGATGCTCAGGGGTTAATCCTGACTGCACTCAGGAATTACTCCTGGTGGTGCTCGGGACCATATGGGATTCTGGGGATCGAATCCTGCTTGGCCATATGCGTGGCAAATGCCCTGCCCACTGTATTATTGCTCTGACCCTTAGATTGTCTTTCAAAGTTTGCATTTGGATAGGAAATATAGTCATAAGGTTGGTAGGACTTACGTTACTTTCAAAGTAAAGTGTAAGAAGATATTTTTATGTTAAATCTATGGAAGTATTGTGTGTATGTGTGTGTACACTTTTAGGAATTAAAACATTTAATTAAAAGATCTTTCTCTCCTAGGTTGGTGTTGGAAACATTTTTATTTGCGGTTACTTTGTCCACGTTTACCACTATTCCTTGTTTGTGTTTGTTAGGACCAAACATCAAAGCATGGCTAAGAGTTTTCAGTAGAAATGGGTAAGTTTTAATTTTATACTTTTGTGATATTTGGAATTTTACATTATTTTTTCTACTTATGACAGCTTCGTGATGGTCTATGAGTATATGACTCAAAGGTCCCTGACGTCCCACCTCATTTGGGGACTAGGACCAGGGAAGGGGTGATGTGCATTTGAGGAGACGCTAAGGGAGGCAGAACTGTAGGTCTCTCCCTCCACTGTCGAAAGATCGGGCCTCCTTTTCTCTACATGGTAGCCTTCTACTTGGCCTTTTTTGTTAGAAAAAAGGTTTCTACCATCAGGTGAAAGCTTTGAAAACCATTCCTCAAGGGCATGATTGTCACTGTGATAAAATTGGTTGCTTTCTTCTTATATTGTAAAATGGTGATCTGTGAAAATGCCAAGTGTCACAACTATAATTTTTATTTTAGCATATTTTGTGGCAAGACCTGAGTGCAGGTTTTATAGGAATTTATCTCCTAAGCAGCCATGTGTTTTTTCAGCATAGGTGAGTTAAAATGTTAGCTTCTTGAGTAAAATTAGTCAGAAGGAAAAGGACAGATATAGAATGACTGCATTCATTAATAGGATATAAATAGATACTAGAGTTTTACTAAATGTGGGAAATGGTAATGGCAGATTAAAACTCACCATTGAATATACACAAAAGAGACTTAAGTGATAAACTCTAAATATCTGCAGGGCTAGCCACAATGTGTAAAATAAGAGGGAGAGAGATGGAGGGAGGGAGGGAGGAGAGAGAGAGAGAGAGAGAGAAAGCGGGGGTACCTGCTATTGAGGGCAGCCTGGGGGTGGGCGGGGGGGTGGGGTACATTGGTGGTGGAAATGGGGCACTGGTGGAGGGATGGGTGCTGGAATACTGTATTACCAAGAGCCAATTGTGAACACCTTTGTAATTGTATGTCTCACGGTGGTATAATAAAAAAATTAAAAAAAATAATTAAAAAATGTTAGCTTCTTGAAAGTCACTGGCATGATTTGTAGAAGTCATGAAATTATATCTAATAAAACTAGAGTTGAAGTCTATCATCAGGCAGCAAAAACTCCTTAGTACTCACTAATACTCTGTATGTTATGTAAAGTTGGTGTGTGTGGATTTCCTTTGTTTCTCTCCCTGAGAACTTGCATGTTTAAGGGATAAGAATGAAATGAGCAAACAATATGAAACAAAATTTATAAGCCAAGTCATGGTTGCTGTAGGAACTCAGAAGATCCATAGTCTGGAGCTGGAGTGGGTGATGAGGCTTCATGAATCAGGAGGATAAGACTGGGTGAAACTAAGGGGACAGACAGGGAAGGATACCTCTTCCTACGGAGTGGATGAAAGCGTAGAAACTGCAGTGAATGTGGCATTTTTGTGTCACTCTGAGGTAGACAGCCTCAAAGCCTTTGTAGAACAAAGACACATGCTAGGTTGTTAGGCTCTGTAAATTATTTTTTCTTTTAGAAATGAGTGGTTTGTTCCCTTCCGAATAATTTACATATTTATAAAGTCTTTACATAAGTTAGGAATTAGAAACTTCTCATTGTTATTTTAGCATCCCTAATTGAAATAATTACTACGAAATTATATGAGAATGCTATTCGGTCTCCCAGAGAGGCATCGAAAAGAGCTATGCTTGGAATATCACGTCTCACTCAAGTGAGAGAAGGAATCCGAGTTCTGACCTCCGTCGCTATTCCAGAATCAGGGACGCTGTCTCGTTTGCCAAGGCATCGAAAATCAGATGGGCTGGGCATGTAATGCGATTTGGAGACAACCGCTGGACTAGAGCCGTTACCGACTGGATCCCACGGGATGTCAAAAGATCACGTGGCCGCCCACCTACAAGATGGTCAGACTTCCTTGTTAAGACCCTGAAGGAACGGTTTGGAGGCTCTTCATATTCCTGAATCAACCAGATGCCATTGGGCTACATTGGCGCGTGATAGGGTTCAATGGAAATGTTACTGGCGCCCGCTCGAGTAAATCGATGAATAACGGGATTCAAGTGATTCAAGTGAATTGAAATAATGTCTTTTACTCTTTCAGTCCAAAAAATTCTGAACGCTGAAAACTGGCTGAAGCCTTATGGGTTTTTTTCTTTTTTTGGGTCACACCCGGTGACGCTCAGGGGTTACTCCTGGCTCTTTGCTCAGGAATTACTCCTGGCGGAGCTCAGGGGATCATATGGGATGCTGGGAATCAAACCCAGGTTGACCGCATGCAAGGCAAACGCCCTCCCGCTGTGCTATCACTCTGGCCCCCTTATGGGTTTAGTTTGGTGCTTTAACTAGCTTTGAGTTTTGTTTCTGATAATGGCATTAATGGTGTGATGCGGAGGGGATCTGATTCTACAGCTGTTTCTGCTGCAGTGTGATGTCTATGTTCCTAAAAATCTGTTCTGTTGGATAGGGGATGTCAAAAAGCAGGGTTTATGGGAAAGATGAAATTATGGGGCAATACTGAAAAAACTGTCAGTAATACATATTAAAGATTGGTGCTTAATAAAAAGTATATTAGTGTATATGTCAAATGATGAAGATATATAAAAATAAATAAATCTGGCATTTAAAAATTTTTCTTTCCTACCTTGCATAAACACCGTGGTTTTGCAAAGTTGTTCATGATGATTTGCTACAGGCATTCATTATTCCAACCCTAGTACCCCACCACTGTCACCTTCCTTCCCAACAACATTGTCTTTCTTTTCTCAATCACCTGCCCCTATAGCAGACCCACAACAATTTATTTTATATTGCTGTTACCATTAAATGACTAACAGAATGATCAAAAAATTATTTCCATAGAAGAAAATTTATGAAAATTGTTGTATCTCATCATGCGGATATTAAGTTCTTGTCCAAAGTTTTACTAAGCTGTTGCAAGTTAAGAGTTTTCTGTGTTAGTGGTTTTTTTAATTGGCCTTTCTTGGATGACAGGTTTAGGTAGTCTGGGAGCTTTGCTGTTTTACCCACTCCCAGCTTAATCTACTTAAGCCAAGTTTCATTCTAATGAGATCTCTCTTCTATGTAAACACTGCTAAAGGGTGTGGCAGTTTCAGAAGTCACCTTGACTCTGAATAACTTCTGACTTATTATACATCTACTAAGACTTCTATGTTTTCTAGATTGGGCACAGCTCCTCTTTATACCCACTGCACCCAGCGTGGGACAGTTAGAATTTACCAGGAGACTACCACTCTGGCTACGTTGAGACTATAGGAAGATATAGGAAGGATGATACTAGTTTACTTTCAAGCAGGAGAGTGTGACCCTTTCAGTATACAGAGAACAAGATACTCAGAATAACCCTGGTGCAGATAATAAATAAGAAGGACCCTTGTGGGTACCATCTAGATTACATGAAGCTCATGAAATTAAGATGTATTACTTTATACCAGCTCTCTAGTGTTTTACATAAGCTATATCTCAGTAGAAAGGATTAGTCCTTGACTTTAACCTTTGTTTATACCTGTAATAGGGTGTGGCACCTTCTACAATCTGTTTAGGGTTCTTTGTTGACATGACCCTCCCTGTAATCCCACAGATAGGATTAGTTTGGTGTATATAAGGGGACTGACTTGAGGCCCCTTTGCCTTTTTTACTTCTTTTGGGTATGACTCCTCTCGGGTGAGATCCTCTCTGGTGGGAGACTTGGGCTCTCTTGTATGGTCTAAGTTCTGACCAGAGCTAGAGTTCTTTCATTATATTGGATTGCAGTGGTAGAGCTTTTGTACTATTAAAAAAGCCTTTTTTTGGAACTGCCTCTGGACTCGTGAGATTTCATCTGTTCCCTCAGCGTCCTCGGAGGCAGAAGAGAACTTCTGTCCTCATATTGTCGGGGACCCCAGCAGCATCCTGACATCTGGCATTTTATTTCATCCAATCTGTTGTGCATCTATTGGCGTTGTAGAGTTTGGAGATGTCACACGATTGCACTCTTAGGAAAATCAAAATAGTTAACTGGGCAGTTATTTAATTGACTGGCGGGTCTTCCAGAGGTATGGGGACATGGGAGGTGATTGCCCACTGGCAATTTTTCTTGAAAAAATCCTGAAATTTGCATTGAAAAGTAGATATGGGTAGTGATGCCTTTGTGAATACTCATGAAATAATATCTGAAATCTGATGTCAGGTTAAGGCTGTGTATGAGACAAGGGTTATCCACATGAGTATTCGCCCTTTTGGCTTTTACTTCCCTCTCCCCATCTCTTCCATCCCTAAACCGCCATTATCATTGCCTTTGGGGGAGAGGGTTTTTTGTGAGGATGTTGATTTTATTTATGAAATTTAACTAAGAATTTTTTTTGTTCCTCTGTGGAACTGGAATCTGATTTATACAAAAAGTGTGTTTCTGAAATGAAGCACAGGTTTCTCTTCCCTTTAATCATTATTGTAATGTTAAATTTACTTTTCATGAACCTGGCCAGTCATTTTATGTAGACACAGTAAGGACTGAGTACATAACACAGATTTCTTTAACCTGGGACTTTAGATGTATTCAAATTAGATCAAGGTGGCTTTTCCCACTGGGTACCTTCTCTCAAACTGCAGCCTCATGCCAGTCTGGTTCTGATTTCACGTAACCCCTGAGAGTCCGAGGCCTGGATGAGCGATATGTCATGATCACCTGCCGGAAATTCATCTGTCCCCAGCAGGGCTCATAACAGTCATCAAAGAGTAATACAACCGAACTTCGGGGCATTTAAGATCTAAGTTAAGCTATTTGACAAATGCCTAGGGTGGTATAATATCTGCATGCAAAATTTGTGATTGGGATTTATCACTCCATACTTAAGATGTCAAAGTAACCAAGTGGCCACTTTGGCACCGGGTTAATGAACTGGAACCCTTTACAAAGTTTTAGTAACAAAAACTGTTTTTCTCATATCTTGGCAAACAAGACATTGCCATGAAGTATTTAAAAACATGCTAAGGGAGTCAAGAAGTGAAAAGAGCAAACACTTCACTTTAGCTCATGATAAGATGCAATTTACCCATTTGTTGTAGGTCACAGGTGAAAAAGTAGACTTGTTAAAATCTATAGAGGAAGAAAAACATCTAGTTTAAACGGAAAGAATTATTTGTCTGTTTAGTCCAAATGTTTGTTTTCCTACAATTTTTAAGTTTTTTTTTTCAAAAAAGCACTGAATTTCATTCTCAGTTGCATTACAAGTCTGTGTTCTGAAAGATCTGTTAAAGAATTTTTTTACCACAGGCCCTCTGTATAGTTAGTATAGTTCTACAAATGGCAAAAGAATGTTTACACAGTTGGCAAGTAGGCCTATTAAACTGTGACATACAATTTCCTGAAATACCCAGTATTAACCAGAACTGTAAGAGTCTTCCAGACTTCTAAGTACATTGTGACATATACACATATTCTACACATATATTTAAAAAGTTGAACTTTTTGAATGTTTTTCAAAAATACTTCCCACAAAGTCCCAAAATGCCAAATAGGCTTATTCTCCTTTCCTGCTCCACCACCAATAATTTTTTTTACCCTCATACAGGGGGAAAGAATAGCTATTTTAGAATATCTCAGGGGCTCTTATAAGACTTCTCTATTTCTTTCTTTACCGACCAACTGAGATTTTCTTCCATAGGATTTCTGGGAAGTTTGGTCTCACAAAATGTTTAACACAAATTTTCACAAAACAATGCTCACTTATTCATTTAAGCACAGTAGCAAAGACTTTAAAACCCTAAATCAAAAATTTAGTTTTCTCAAAGCTGAGTTTGCTTAAAGACCAAGCAGCAAAACAGAATGTGAAATAGTCGTTTCCTCTTTTATTAGACAAACCACTGAAAAATTTACTGTCTGAAAAGCTGAAAGATCCTTTTGACGACCTCTTAGATTCTATCCAGCACATTTTATAGGTTTTGAAAGTGCTCAATGATATCCCTGTCCTAAATTTACAAATGTAATTTCCCAAGAGATTTGGGAACAATTTCACTACCTTCAAAATAGCCACTTATAACTTCAGCGATGTCAGGGTAGGGCCTTTTTCAGTCCTGGAACCATCTTGCCTGAAGTAATCTGCTATTTTCTCTCAACTTAAGTGGCTCTAAGAATCTAAATTACCAAGAATCTCTGCTGATTTCTATTAAACACAGTAGAATAGATATATTTTGTACCAAATTATAAGAATCTAGAGTTTGCATGTTTTTAACTCAACCACTACATTTCCAACCAGATTTATTTACTGGGCCAGATAGTCGAACAGTTCCATGTAGGAGCAAACCAAACATAATAGAGGCAAAACACCTTTTAGACACAGAAGGAACTCTTAGTTCTCATTAAAATTTCACCTCCTGGGAAGGAAAAGAGAAAGAGAGAGAAATGGAAAGAAATAAAGAACGTGCCATGGAGAAGTCTGGGGAGGGGGAGGAAACCGGGACGTTGGTGGTGGGAGATGGGCACTGGTGGCGGGATGGGTGCTGGAACACTGTATGACCAAAACCCAAATATGAACTTTTTAATTGTATATCTTTGTAATTGTAAAAATAAAAAAATTTTTTAAAATTTAAAAAAATAAATAAATTTAAAAAAATTCAGTGAAAGGTAAGAACTTGCCAAAAGAAAAATAAAGCTTTGGTAAGGACAGAAAAAAAAATAAAATAAAATTTCACCTCCTGGTGAAAGAAAATATTTGAAGTGCCAATGTTTTGGAGTATTCTTGTTGGGGTTTCTTTTAGCTGGTATCCTACGGGCCTCCTGGATCTTGAGGCAAGCGTTCTTTAGTTCCGGGAACTTCTCAGCAATTATGGCTTTGACAGTTTCTTCTTCATCAGGGTTTTCTTCTTGCTCTTCTGGGACCCCAATGATCCGTATGTTGTTTCTTCTGGCTTCATCCCGATTATCTCTTGTTGTCTGTTCGGTAATCGTGAGTCTTTTTTTCTATCTTCTGGTGTTGTGCAGAGAATCTTTGGAACTTGTTTTCGAGATCACTAATTCTTTCTTCAGTAGCTATTATTCTGCTATGGTGGCCTTCCACTGTGTTTTTCATTTCATTTACCTCATTTTTAATATCTGTCATTTCCATTTGTATTTTCCTCACTTCTTCTCTCATGTCCTCTTGTATTTTATTGATTTTGCATTCCATTGCTTCTTTGAGTTCCTTATGCATCCTTAACAATTCTTTCTGAAGTTCCTTATCAGAGAGGTTATACAACTCATTGGTATTGCTTGGCTCATCTGGACTAGTGACTTCACTCACAGAGCTTGATGGAATTTTTGCGTTGTTTTACCATTATGACTATTGTAGGTTTCCAAATGTGAGTTCTTGGGTGACTAGATAGTACAGTTAGTAGGTGTCTGGGTTGTTTGCAGAGTTTGGGTGGGTGGCAAGGATGTAGGAACAAAGGTTCACTGGTACCTCATGCAAGATAGATAGTAAGAAGATCGCGCGGGCGCATGCGGTTTTGAGTTTTGGGATGTGGGTGTAGGGTTCTGGCCTGTTCCCTGGGTCTGATTGGGTCCCTGGAGACGCAAGGATCACACACACACCTGTGGGGGGAGATTGCAGACGTTCCCGGAAGCGCAGGGTCCAAGGGGTCCTGGGTGAAACCAAGGCAGTTTGCCTTGGTTCCTGTTGATGGAATTTCCGCTCTTCCCTGGAGCTGATTGGGTCCACTGAGACGCAAGGATCACACACACACCTGTGGGGAGATTGCAGATGTTCCCGGAAGCGCAGGGCCCAAGGGGTCCTGGGTGAAACCAAGGCAGTTTGCCATCCCGTTGATGGAAGTTCCACTCTTCCCTGGGGCTGATTGGATCCGCGGAGATGCAAGGATCACACCTGAAATGCCAATGTTTATATACACAGAATTGTTCTTGGATTTCATTCCAGTAGTTCTGAACCTGTTTCAAGATGTTTCTCCTTAATGCTGCTGAAATTATACCTTAATTTGTAAGCTAAGCAGCCAAGTTCCTATTCAGAACTGACATGCAAGGTCAACCCTACAACTATTTTTTCTTTCTTTTTGGGTCATACCCAGTGATGCTCAGGGGCTACTCCTGGCTCTGCACTCAGGAATTACTCCTATAGGTGCTCGGAGGTCCATATGGGATGCTGGGGATCAACCCTGGTTTGGCCGTGTGCAAGGCAAATGCCCTCCCCTCTATACTATCCTTCCATTCTTCCCTTTTCCCCCTCCTACAACTATTTATTTAAAGATATCTTTCCTAGACCCATATCAACCCATTACACTTTTTTTTTCTAATCCTAAAAAGCATTTGTGGTCACTTGTTCTTTAAAATGGCCATGCTGTCTGTTTCTCTCCCTTGAGTCTACAGCAGACAATAATTGTTAGCAAGCAGACAGTAAGTCCGCAGACTTCCAGGGAAGAGTGAAGAGCTGCTGCCAGGTCTTTAACTTGGGAAGCCCTGAAGTAGAGTGTTTTGAGGATTGGGTGTGCATCTGTCTTCTTTTGGGGAGGGGCTCTAATGACAAAATGGTACTCCCAAGTCTCAGATTTAGTTGGACCTGAAAATGATAGCACATAAGATGAGCAAAGTGTGTGCTCCTGCTCAAGCTGGACTATAGTGCAGCACCCCCTCTTCTCACTGCTATCCTTGGGCTATTCATGAAACAGCAGCTGTTCCTCTGATTTGAGTCTTCTTAGTTTAATTATAACAAAAGAGAATGGGATTGCTAGGGTTTAATTAATCTAACCATCCGGGATGAGATGAAGGTTAGGAAATAACCATATTTATGGGCATTCTGTATACCATGATTTGTTTTATTTCCTTTTGATGATTATGATAAAAACTCCTAATGATAAATATTGTTGTCAGGAGCATCTTTTGTGCCATTTAATTTAGTATATTTCTATACTGGTTTCTGTAACCTACCTGGAATAGAATTCTCTATTGGAATTTGATGGATGCTTTGTTCTACTTAAAATTTTAATTTGAAGAATATGTAAACACCTCTATACTTACCTACCTTTCTTTCTCCCCTCTCCTGTTCTTTATATATTTATCAATAGGGTTGTTAATTCTGCTTGGGCCACCGGGCTGTGTTACAGTAGCTTGATCTGATTTCCTTTAGGGATGTATAGGTCTGGTTTAAAAAAGATTAACTTTGATTTATGGAGCGAACATTTATTAGATTTGAGCTAAATATTGCTTATTAAATTTCAGAGAATGCATTTCCTTTACCCTGCCTCCCTTCCTCCATTCTTTCTTCTGCCTCTTGTTACAGAAAAGTCACTAGAAAACTCGCATATAGTCTTTAATATGCAGCTCCAAGACAGGAAGAATTGGAGTCAGTTTTGCTGGGAAGATGACTTCCCTCATTTTACCTGCAGAGTCTCTGCAGCCTGCCCAAGTGAAGTGTCAGATGGAAAGAAGTCAAATGTCAATACTAAACATGCACAGTTGAAGAAGAGAAAGACAGAGACAAAGAATCTAGCCTAGAAGAAAATGGTACTCAGTGAACAAAGACCAAGCAGCCACCTACCTTAAATGGCTCTGCCACTGAAGCACCTCGACAGAGAAACCAGCCACAAGCAGGACATGTTCCTAGAGCAGCACTCAAGGAGCTTCATGGGTCTCCAGAGACTGCACTGGCAAGTTTCTCCAGGGTGAAGACACATCTGTTCCTTGAGGAAGAGTCAGGAGCAAAGCAAGGGCCTGTGTGCTGTGACAGAGGTTACTAACAAGAGGGACGTAGGACCCTTCACCCTCCCTGAGTAAATGAACTCTTTCTGAAAAATAGAGGAGCTCAATGAAAGCAGAGCTCAGAGGTGAGATAACTAAACAAATTGAGGTAGAGAAGGTTGTGGTCCTAAGGAAAACTCTGCAAATCCAAACCACACTGTCAGAAGAAACACAGACCTGTTAGAAAAGCAACTTTTTGAATGGAAGAAAAGTCAGAACCAATAAAAATGAATGAGGGATAAGAAGAGAGGCTGAGAAGAAAAAAAGCAATTAGAGAAAAGATGATAAAGAAAACAAAAACAGGAGATGCAACTTAAGGCCAGTTAGTGCCGGAAAATACAAAGCAAAGAATAACCCTTAGATGAGATGGAAGACAGCTACCCCAAAGGAAGGAATTCAGTTTGCATATTATGGTTACTTATTCATGATGAAAAAAATTAATGAATTGGGATACAGAACAGAATGCTAATGGTATAAAAATAATAATAAAATTAATGAAAGTTATACAGTGGGGGTAAGTATGCTACCTGCACGGCAGAGCCTGGCAAGCTACCCATGTCGTATTTGACATGCCAAATACCAGCAACAATTATAGACCTCATTCCCATGACCTGATGGAATGGTTTGAGGCTCTTTATGTTCCTGGAGCAAGCAGGTGCCCTTGGGCTCTACTTGCATGAGACAGGTCATATGGAGATGTTACTGGTGCCCGCTTCGAGCAAATCGATGATGAATGGGAAGACAGTGATACAGTGATACAGTGGGGGGTAGTGTGAAGATGGAGTAAACAAAACTAAACCTTCCAGGCGATTCAGTCTGACTGTACCCAGTCCCAAAGCTAGCTGGTCTTCAGGAAATAGGGTGAAACAAAATCTAAAGTACGGAACAATGTCTTCACTTTATCTCTAGTTTGTTTTTCTCCACATATAGCCCAGAATACTGGTAGGCTTATCCCATATCTGCAGAATACTGCATTCTTTTCTTGCTGGGAAAAATAAGACTACCCCAAAGTCATAGGCACCATATTTGGAGGTCCTTTAAAAGGCGTGCTTCAGAGAGAGGCAAGATGGCTGTAGCGCCACAGTGAGTGCTGGAGCTGGTGGAGGAACGGCAGCTCTTAGCGCTCTGAACAGCTGATGGGGCCAGAAAACGTCTGCATGAGTGAATGTGGGTGCCCTGAGGATATTCTGGCTTTGGGAGAGTGCCATTAAAAGAAAGCCTAGAATGGTTCATACGAGCATGGCAGCAACATGACTGCCAACTATTGGAGCTCCCCAGCTCTCAGCGCTGTGGTTAGTGGCGGAGTTTTAGTGTGTCTGATAGGGCTCTTTGGTCCAAACTCGCTACCGTGGAGTGCGGGTATTGAGGCCCCAGAGCTGAGGAGGCATTCTAGGTTCTCACCAAGGGGACCCTGTCGCACCAGCAAGGTGGCCCCACCACCATTTGCTCTCTGGACCAGCCCATGCCACCCACAGTGTACTATGGAGGGAAACCTCCATGAGCGCCAATTATCTGGAGACCCAGGATGAGGCATATGCCCCCTGGCCAGGCTCTGCTGAGCAAGTGGCTCCAGCCCACCCAGAGTGCCCAGGTTGTGAAAGGCAGCAGGGCCAAATCTGGTCTCGATCCTGCCGGTGCCATGGCCACCATTGCTGCTGGACCCAGGGGTGCTGCACCACCAGTCGGTCAATGTGGACTGGCAGGGCTAGTGCACAAGCAGCATGATGGTGCCCTCAGGTTTCCTGATTCCCCAGAATCGCCACTGTGCCTCTGGCCAGACTCCAACAACTCAGGACCAAGTTTCTCAAGAAATTAAACTGAAATGAGTTAGACATTTGGGAGCCATGCCCACAAACTGCCTCCAGCTCAGTCATACAAGCTCACTTATCTGCCAATGCTCAGAGACCCATAAATAAATCTCGAAGGACATCAGAAGCCATAGTCAGAAGTTCTTTCACCCACCATGATCCAGAGACTCATAAATAAATCTTGAGAGGTATTCCAGAGGGAGCAGGTGAGCTCACCATCTGTCCAAACAGAGCCTGCACAGCCAAAATTCTTCACATTCCACAATCCCTGCCATGCTCCTGGCCTCATCCAGAAAGTAATCTGTTGAAAACTCAGGTGTGCAGGATTTGTGATTGAAATCTCCAGGCTTTCACAGAGTCGGGAAGGGCTACTTTCCCCACATCTCCCTGCTCTTCTGCAGCAGTTAAAATTTTAACTCCAGCTGTATCACCTTGTTAAAAATTTTGGACTTCTGGAGCATGTGGCTGCAACAACACTGATAAACCAGGAGTAACACACCAGATTGTATGGAATGTAATATAGAAGGCATCCAATCTCAATTAATAGTATCAACACAGAAGGCTTTATTTTTAACATTTTAGTAATATCTTATGCAAGGGCTTAATAAAAGCTCCATGGTGAGAAACATAATCTTCACGAACTTCCTTCTGAGGAAACATTTTTTCATCATTCTTGTAGTACATTATAAAGCAATATAAAATAAATTACTGAGGGCCTGCTATGGAGGCAGGCTTTCTGGTGGGTGGGAAAATTGGAGATAGCAGTGGTGGGAAGGTGCAATAGTGGTGGGACTAGTGATGGTATATTGAATGTCTGTAACAAATTGCCATGAGCGACTTTGTAAACCATAGTGTTTATATAAGGTGTAATGGGGAAATAAAATAAAAATTAGAAAACAATAGTAAGGCTCTGGATCAGCTTACCTGGGCTGGGCTTGAAAAAAGACTGCTACAGGGTGAGTCTCTGATGAGCTGGGCTTGTGATCAGCTCTTCTGCTGGGTGGAGCTCTGACAAATGGGGAGTCCGGATGTGTAAAATGGCGGCCCTCATGGTGTGGAGGTTCCTCTGGCTTCTTGTGAAGCTCTGCTGGGATGGCAGGCCAAGGCTAGAACCTGCTATCCCTCCTGGGCACCTCATGATTAGCTGGTCACAGGCAGAGCCCGTAGCAGCTGTGCCCCGTCAGGTGAGAATCAACCTGCCACTTCACAGAAATGGTCAATTTGAGGGGGAACGTGCAAAACAGAAAGAAAAAATGGAACCCCCGCACCATGAGAGCCGCCATTTTCCACATCTGGACTCCCCATTTGTCAGAGCTCCACCCAGCAGAAGAGCTGATCACAAGCCCGCCTCGTCAGAGACCCACCCTGCAGCAGTCTTTTTTCAAGCCCAGCCCAGGTATGCTGATTCAGAGACTCACATACACGGGGCAGAGCTGTTACCGGCTCTCCCTGTGCCCATTTAATCACGAGGCGCCCAGGGGGGATTGCGGGTTCTAGCCCTGGCCCTCCTCTCCAGCAGAGCCTCACAAGAAGCCAGAGAAACCCCCCACACTATGAGGGCCATCGTTTTCAACATCCAGACTCCCCACTTGTCAGAGCTCCACCCAGCAGAAGAACTGATCACAGGCCTGGCTCATCAATAAATGCTCGAGATTAGAGGTGACTACATTTTATCCCACCCGACGGCAGAGCCTGGCAAGCTACCCCTGTCGGATTCGATATGCCAAATACCAGTAACAATTATAGACCTCATTCCCATGACCTGATGGAATGGTTTAAGGATATTTATGTTCCTGTAGCGAGCAGATGCCCTTGGGCTACACTAGCATGTGACAGGACGTATGGAGATGTTACTGGTGCCCGCTCGAGCATCAATGATCAATGGGAGGACAAGTGATACAAGTGAATATTAAGGATGCTCTTCCCCAGCCTTGGGCACAGTGAGGCTCAATATTAGCTTAGGCTGCTTATGCACAGTCAGCTGTGAATTTTCACCTTTTTGTTGTTTTTAAAGTTGAGATATAACTGCATATTATAAAATACACCTATTTGAAGAGTGCAACTAAATAAGTTTTTACTGTATACAGTGTCAGAGCTGTCTGAATTTAGAACATCTCATCACCCTCCAAAAGAAATTGTGCCTGTTAGCAACCATCCTCCAATCCCACTCTTCTCTTCCACCTATCATCTACCCACTGCTTAGCCCACACAGACACTTAACAGCTACATCTTCTCCTCTATAGACTTGTCTCTTCTAGGAAATTTTATACAAATGTTTGACTTTTAAGGAGAATAAGAAATCAAGAATCACTGTACATTTTATAACTCTCTAAAGTGAAATTAGAAAGTAAAAGTAACAAGTTGAATAGAAACAAAGGCAATGAAAACACCAAAGGATAGTTAAAAAAATGAAACGCATTAAAAAGCATTACACTCATAAAAATAAACAGGAGGCAGTCAGAAGGACTATGCAGAGAACAAGCCTATGGAAATTATAATAGGAAAATAATTCAACAGAGTTGAGGTTGAAAAGATCCCTCAAACAAAAAGATGAGACTAGAGTATTAATTCCAACTAATAATATTCCACCAGAAAATGCACTTTTAAATAAAATTTTAAGAACAAGAGACCCGAAGTTCTGCATTAAGAAGATTCATACATTTCCAGCAAAATGGATGAAAAACAACCCATTCCGAGATACATTATTGTGAATTTCTAGGTAAGCAAGAATAAAGAGATGATCCCAAAGACCTCCGAGGCAGCTGAAGGACACTTTGCCACAGAAGACTCAGACTCAGCAAGGCACTAAACTTAGCAGGTGGGAATCAGGAAACTGGAGACGCGCCTTCAAAATCAGAGGCAAAATGGTTTCTATTAATTAATAGTAATTTTCAGACTTAAAATATCTCTAGTCTGGGAATGTAGCTCAGCTTGGTAGCACCAGGGTTTGTGTGAGGCTCTTCAAATCCAAGAGGTGGAGAGCCTGAACTGCTGAGAGGGAAAGGGGCCACCACAAGCTGTTGGGGCAGGAAACTCACGGGACAGCACCTAGGCCTCAGGCTCAGAGAGAAGCAGGGGTGATGCACCGATAAAGGGGAGAGCAAAAGCAGTGCACATATTTAGATACGGTGTTTAGTTTCTTTGGGGTATTTGAGAGCAGTTAAGTGTATCACTTGTGTCTCTTGTCTTCCCATTCATCAGTTTGCTTGAGTGGGCGTCAGTAACTTCTCCATTTGTCCCTGTCACATGCTAGTATAGCCCAAGGGTCTCTGCTCGCTCAAGGAACATGAAGAGCCTCAAACCATTCCTTCAGGTCATGGGAATGAGGTCTATTATTACTGTTTTTGGTGACATGGATAGTTTGCCAGGCTCTGCCATGTGGGCGCTCTTAATTTTTGCGCTTACTGATGTACTGTGCAGCCGTGCACAATGGGAGAGCCTGTAGCAGCTCCATCTGTGTCTGTGAAATAGGCTTAAGATTGGCTTCTCTCTTGAGTGGAGCTCTGACGAGCTGTGGAATCCGGACATTGAAAATGGCTGCCATCATGGGGCAAAGGTTTCTCTGGCTTCTTCCAAGGCTCTATTGGGGAGGTAGGCCAGGGCCGAACCCGCCCTTCCTCCTGGACTCCTCATGATCAGCTGAGCACGGGGAGAGCTGGTGGCTGCTCCATCTGTGTCTGTGAATAGACTTCCTTAGAGAGAAGCCAGTTAAGTGAAGGGTACATAAATATTCTTTTTTTTTTTTTCTTTTTGGGTCATACCCGGCAATGCTCAGGGGTTTCTCCTGGCTCTGCACTCAGGAATCACTCCCAGTGGTGCTCAGGGGGACCATATGGGATGCCGGGATCGAACCCAGGCTGGCATGGGCCAGCCGCATGCAAAAGCAAATGCCCTACCTGCTGGCCTATCTCCCGGCCCCAATATTCATTTTTTTAAATGTAATTTTTGTGCAAGAGAGATAATACAGGTGGGCCAGGTGCTTGCCTTGCTTGTCCTGCAGGAGATCAACCCAGTTTCCATCTCTGGAACTGCATGTGGTCCCCATGCTACACCAAGAGTGATAACAAAAGAGATGGCTTAATGTGTTGTCAGATGTGACTGCTGTTTATCATAATCAACATAGATACCGTGTCATTGATTCTACTGAGGAAGATACAGCCCGCAGCATATGAGGTAGATGAAGTTGGGAGGTTTGTGGGTGAAGAATGCTGAATCTTCCATTGTAGAACGAAAGTGAATGTATTTTTGAAAACTATAACATGATGTATGTTCCTTAAACTGTGAGGTACCTGGAAGAAACAATGAAAAAAAAAGCTGAAAGTATCTGTTTCTGGAGCTTAAATCGGGAATGGGGAAGCGAAAGATCCAGTGAGGGATTTCCTGTAGTAGTGATGGTGCTGGTGATGATGGTAGCAATAGTATCAGTAGTTGTTGTATAAAACCTTTTGGTTTTAAAATATTTACATATATTATTTTGCACGTTTTTTTTTACAGTTAACAAAGTTTATTTTTTTCTCAAAATTTTATTAAAGCACCTTGAATTACAACGTTATTCATAGTTGCGTTTTGGCATAGCAGGAGGGAAATTGACACTGGTGGCAGGATTGTAATTATAGATAAAATTTTTTTAAACAGAACTTTTAATAAAAAAACATTTTTTAAAGGACACACTTGAGGATTATTCAACAATAAACCCTACATATGTGAAGCCCTGGATTTATTTCCTGGCACTGAAAAAAGTGTAAAAGCTACAGAGTTTTTCTGTTTTGGGTTTTTGTTGTTGTTGTTTGTTTCGTTTTTAGGCCACACCAGCAGTGCTCAGGGCTTACTCTTGCCTCTGCACTCAGGAGTCACTCCTGGTGGGTCTCAGAGGACCTTATGGGGTGCTGGGGATGAACCTGGGTCAGTCACATGCAAAACAATAGCCCACCCACAGTATTATCACTCTGGCCCCAGAGAGTTTTTCTGTTTTTAAACTAGATCTTGGTTCTATTTTTTTCTTGGATTTATTATAGGTGAGATCATAGACACTTGTGTATAGCACATAACATAGAGGAAAACCTTTTGGATGTTTTCACTTTTTATTTTGACATATATCAGATAAATCGAGTCATCCTGAACAGGATTGGCAGAACACTAGATGAAGGACAACCATGTGAGCAAGCTGGCTTCCGGAAAGGATTCAGCACAATCGACCGTATCCACACAGTAACCAAGCTCATTGAGGTTTGTAGGGAGTACAAGATGCCGCTCTGTCTCACGGAACCTCCGGCTCCGGCCACATCTCTTCGACTCCACCGTTCTCCCTGCATTAACATACGCCTCAGAGACCTGGGCCCCACGAAAGTAGGATGAGAATGCTATTCGGGTCTCCCAGAGAGGAATCGAAAGAGCTATGCTTGGAATATCACGCCTCACTCAAGTGAGAGAAGGAATCTGGAGTTCTGGCGTCCGTCGCTATTCCAGAATCAGGGACACTGTCTCATTTGCCAAGGCATCGAAAATCAGATGGGCTGGACATGTAAGCGATTTGGACACCACCGCTGGACTAGAGCCATTACCGACTGGATACCACGGGATGTCAAAGATCACATGGCCGCCCACCTACAAGATGGTCAGACTTCCTTGTCAAGACCCTGAAGGAATGGTTTGAGGCTCTTCATATTCCTGAATCAGCCAGATGCCATTGGGCTACATTGGCACGTGATAGGGTCCAATGGCCCCCGCTCGAGCAAATCGATGAATAACGGGATTCAAGTGATCAAG
>JAJIBD010032516.1:0-23883 GCA_021461705.1 Cryptotis parvus | reverse complement strand
AGTGATAAATGACTTTTCAAATTGGAATAACGTGCCACCTAAGAGAGCAGGTGAGAAATGACACATTTGATGACTTTATCTGGGCGTATGGATAATGTCCTCAACTGCAATTTACGTTACTAATAGAAGGAACCACTACTCCAAGCCAATGAATAAAAAATGGCCTCATTTATCCTAATTTGATCTCATATTTCTATCTGTCGGCATTTTGGAGACCAAAAAATGGCATCAAAAACATTTTCAGATTAAGAACCTTGCATAGTAATTATAACAAAGGTAAATCACCAAATAATGTGCAAGCTTTTTATCACAATGGTAAGTCATTAAAATAAATACCATTTTACTCCTCCCTCTCCCAGCCTCTTCCCAGCCACACACCCTGTCTTCAGCAAGTTATTTTTGGCTGAGGTTTCATGCAACGTTTAATTTTCAGGCACACACAGTGCTAGGGTAACCACACCACCTGGCCGTCCATAGGTCCCTTCCTCACCACCTCCCTTCAACCCACTAAATCTTAATAGAGTCACCCCCATGCCTGCACTAGCTTGACAAGTAGCCGCGCCGGGCGCTAATCCGTAACTCGTGGGTGCTTTTTCCCCTTGCCATTACCTGTTCCTTGCTTGTGCCTTATGCTCTACATATGAGTGATGTCATCAGGTATTTGTCCTGAATCTGACAAACTTCATTAAACATGACAAACCCTGGATTCCAAACAAGTTGTAATAAACACTTCATCTCTTTCTAGGAACTGAGAAAAGTGTTTCCACCAAGTGCCACAATTTCTTTTGTTTTTACTTTCAGGGCCAAACCCAGAATCATGCTCAAGGGATTAATTTCTGGTGGTGCTCTGTAGGAAAACCACGGGCCCTCGTGGACCAAACCAAAGTTCCGGCCAGACATCACACATAACTGAGCACTGAGTTATCTCCTGCATTCAGGCCAATACCACACCTGGGGAGGTGGAGCTGGGGCCATATCAGGCAAAGCCAGGGGATACCTGCGGTGCAGAGCCGGGGATGAAATGTCTGCAGGCAAGGCAGAAGCTGGCCCACCGCATACTGTCTCTTTCTTTAGCGCCAGAAGCTTCTATTGTAAACAGTGCTTTAACAATCATAGGTCTGCATGAAATTCCTTCCAAATTAGTGATTTATTATCATTTCGGAATAAACACCAAGGACTGGAATTCCATCATTCAACAGTCCTATTTTCAATTTTTGGAAACTTTCTAATCATATTTTCTGGACAAGCGAACAGGGAATTCAGCCTCCAGCAACAATGCACAGACTGAGTGCCTTTCTCACCCCTACTCCTGCACTTCAGTACTATCTATTTGGGAACTTTCTGATCACTTGTCTTTCCATTGTTCATCGACATTTGCTCGAGTGGGCACCAGTAACGCCTCCATACATCCCGGGTTGTTCCTGCCAGTGTAGCCCAAGGGCATCTGCTTGCTCTGTAACACTAAGAGACTCAAACCATTCCATCAGGACATGGGAATGAGAGACTCCTCAGTAATTGTTACCGGTTTTGGCATATCAAATGTGCGACACGTGTAGCTTGCCACTCTGCCATGTGGCTAGGATACTCTAGGGGACTTTTTGTACACAAGTAATTTTCACCGATGGAGGATATTTCATTGGTATTTTGATTTGAGTCTCCTTTTTATAATCAATATATTGATAGTCCAAATTTTTACATTTATCTTCTAGAGAGGTAGAATGTCTATCCAGCTCTTCCTATTTTTATGGTAATGCTTGGCTGGGTTTTGTTTTAAGTAGAGAGTTTTGGAAGAGATGGACACCCAGCCTCAGTCTGGTGTGTGCGATGTAAATATATTTTCTCCCATTCACTGGAGAAAATTATTCATTTTATTTTACCTCTATTTTGAATCATAGTTTCTTTACTTTTAAAACAATTTTTGCTTCTAGTGAAGAAGCCATTTGTTTCATGAAAACCCATTTGTTGATTTGTGTTTCTACTTTCTTTGCCATTACGGCCAAACGGGTTAAAGACACACCTCTTGAAGTCAGATCATGGGATGTTTGTCTAATGTTTTTCTAAATAAATTTATAGATTCCAGGTCTGAAGCCGAAGTTCTTTCATCATGCTTAACTGACTTATGTGCTGGGTATAAAAGTAGTAATTCAGATTCACCTTTACTTCCAGCTTGCCACCACAATTCTCCTCCTTGTTGAGACTTCTTCCCCCACTTTGTGCCTCTGGGCTGCTCAATGGCCAGAAGCGCGTTAACTGTCCATAGACTTCAGGGATGCTTAATATTGATTCTCAATTCTAATAATAGGCCATTATTCTGGTCACTTTTATTTGCTCCAGTACCATGCCCCCTCAAGGTGCAGGTATGGCTGCTGTATACAGCTGGCGCAGGTGGCAGACAGGGAGACAGGCTTAAGTCCACAACCAGGATCTGCCCCATGGGCCTTGGATGGTTGATGGTCTGACATAGAAAAGGACTGGGCCCCCTGGGATGAACTCCAGAGCCACGGCAGAGCCTGGCAAGCTACCCATGGTGTATTCAATATGCCAAAAACAGTAACACATCACGGACCTCATTCTAATGAATGGAGAAAGATTCTACTGAGCCCGCTCTCGCTCATCTGACATGAACAATGGGGAGATGTAAGTGACAAGTAACAAGTGACCACAGTGTTTTGATCTTGTTACTTATATTTTATTTTAAAGTCAGAATTAAACGACTCCCATCTTCTTCTCAGAATTGCATTGGCTTTTTGAGGATTTTTATAATTCCATAAAATTTGAGCAGTATTTGCTCTTATGACTCCTGGAAGTTCTTAGAATTTTGTTTGGGGGCTACACCCAGCTGTGACCAGGGTTTTGGTTTCACAGGTTTTATGCTTAGGATCACTCCCCTGGAGTTGCTTGAGTGAATTACAGGTGCCAGAAACAAACTTAGATCATCTGTACACAACCTCTGTATTTTCTCTCTCTAGCCTCATGAGAATTTTAATAGACTGAATTTCGCCTGGTATTGACACTGTCATTTAACCCAACATATGGGGCGTTAAAGGTGATGATCACTTCAGTCTTATTTGTTCAAGTCCATGAACATGAGATGCCCCGCTTTTAATTATATTTATTGTTTTTCTTCTGAATACTTATTTTAAGATACATATTGGCTATAAAATAAACATTATACTTAATTAACCAATTTTGAAACACTATTTGCTTTCTTCCTGATTTATATGACATCCTAAGTTTAACATCTTGGGATTCACTTTTTAATTTGGAGGTCCTGACCACCGTAGAACTGTCACCCCTACCTCCACATAATTTCATACGCTGTTTCTCCTTAAAACAACATATGTTTTCTTTGCACATGTACGCCTTTATCCAAGACTACAAATACTCAAAGAATACTCTCCATTAATTTTGATTTGTCAGTCTGCTTGGCCTTAAGGTATTTCTTAAAAATGCCTTGCTTTGGCATACATCAGTAGTTCAATGAAGGAATGTACAAGTGTATTCATCCACCACATAAAGTGATGTTTGGTACTCCCAATCCTCCAACTCTGGGGGATTCTGCTGTTTAGAATAAACTTGTATTAAATACTCAAAAATACAGATACTTATGAGAAATGAGTTTCACTTCTACTCATATAGTTGTAGGAAAACTATATTGCATATATGTATCTTGAGATTGTGTGTTTGGTGCTTGAGAGTGTGTGTGTTTGGTGCTGGGAGACATCCAGACCATTTCAGCCTTATAGAGGTGAGGTGGCGCAGAGAAGGACTGTGCAGTGCTTTGCCTGGCAGTATGATGCTATACTGCTCCCCGAAGGTGCCATATATAGGAAACCCCAGGGCATGCCCAGCAGTAATTAGGGACCCACCACCACGGTTATGCGTACCCAGAAATGTTCACTGGGTAAAGTGCATCTAGTGCCAAGGGGCCAGACTCAAAGCCTTACAATAAATCAAACATGGCCCACCACGCTGAACTATTTCCTTAGTGGGAGATGTTTTGAAAGCTAACACCTTTTACTGTTGGGTGACACGCCCCACAGAGCCTTTAGCTCCAGCTACACTTAGCTTATGTGGAGAGCTGGTCCCTGCCTTTGGGGAAATCTCCAGAGCAAGAGACACAATGGGAGAGTTCTGAATTGACTGATTTCATAATTTTATACGTATAAATATTTTTATCAGATGAATCTTGCAGCTTGTCCCAGATCAATATTCTGTTCCCACGCATCCCGCGTGGGACATACATGTAGATATCCAAAGAGTACTTGGCCATGTTGGATCAACCATAATGTAATCATTCTTCTAGTTTGTTGATACGCCAGTGTGCCCCAGGGGTAAAGTACCATGGCTCTGACTGTAAAGATAATGCCAAAGTGAATTATTCTGATGGATTTGGGGACCGCAGTGGGATCCAGCCCTGGGATCTGCTAGCTGGTCTAGTAAAAGTACAATGCTGTCATTTCCTACAAATTACATTCTGAACTGCTTTCTGGTTCTGAGTAGCCCTCCTCTCTGCTAGAGATTTTGCCTCTGACACGGCCCTGGTTTGTGTGCTTTGAGCCAAAGGGCCATCTAAAGATCTACATTTCAAAAGGGTCATTTACCTGGCTAAGATCTCTAGGATAGCCAAACCCACATGATGGTGGCTGGGCTGGAAGATTTGAAGGGCTTCTGCTCCATGCCAGGCTAGAAGAGAAGAAGGGGACTTTTTGCCATTTTGGCTTCTCTCTTGGCATTTTCTCTCTCTGTCCTCTCCATACTCTGTTGGGCTTTGGCTACTGATGTGGTGGCAGCCAATCTTGACCTACATCGTACGGCCCAGCCAGGAATCCAGGTGAGCTCCGTTTTTCCTGTTCTTGGATTGTATATCAGAACCTGTGATCATAAAGTCTTTAAATGTTATGTGCCGGGATTCCTGAGTTTTCATCCATTCTCGAGAAGGGAACCTTATTGGTATTGGGGGACCCCAGCGGTCCCCACCTTACTACACTAAGCTCTCTGGAGATTGAAACTTGTCACTTGTCACATCAATTTTTTGTCACCCTGTTGTTCATTGATTTTCAAACGCGGTGCCAGTAACAGCTCCATTCACATTAGGATGAGATCCATTATTGATACTGTTTCTTGGCATAATATCAAATACACCACGGGAAGCCAAGCCAGGCTGTTCCATGGCTCTGGCTGTTCATCCCAGTAACATTTGACAGAAATTTTCCTTCAAAGATTTAATGGCCTTCGTGTTTTAATATTATTGATTGATTGATTGATTGATTGATTGATTGATTTGATTGATACTTTTGGCAGGTGGGGACATACTCCTCAGAGATGTCCAGGAGTAAATCCTTTGACTTCCCTGCACTCAGGAATTGTTCTGGCAGTCTCGTGTGAACCATACTGGATGGGATCGTAACTCCAGGTCAGATGCATGTACAGCAATGCCCTACCTGCTGAATTATCATCCCAGTCCTAATTTTCAGTTCAAAGAAATAGACTATCTTATTATTATTATATTTTTTGAAACAAGTGTCTTGAAATATTTTCTTAGTTTTACCTTTGATATTTGTAAGGTAGTTTGTTTCCTTTTACTACTATTATTATAAATGTATTTCCCCCATTTTTCCTTAGGAAACATAGTCGTGAAATGAAGCATTTAAATACTTTTTTTTCAAAAGTGTGCACAATTACAAATTAAATAACACCAGTTTGTAGGAGACACACCGCCAGCACTCGCAACAGTTTCACTCTACATCCTGTAGGTGTACCAAAAAAGTGCGACCATTCCTAACTATACAACAGTGACTGGGAGTGATATATGGCCATTAAAACCTGGTCATATCAGTCTCCCAGTTAATCATTTAACCTGATATTTTTTTGCACCTTCAACACAATTATCTTAATCAATTGGGATAAGGTATCCCAAGTAAATTATTGTTTTGTCAATATGATTCTCAACTCTTTCCATAATCTCCTATCCTCATTTCCTATGACCCCTTATCCTTGTGGTTTTAACTCCAGAAAAATTAAATGGATTATGTTTCCCAAAAATATAGTGTCTGTTACCCCCATCGTTCTAATTAATAAGGCAGTCATTTTTATATCTCCCTCTAAAGAAATTTTTACCTTGTTTAACTCTTATCAATCCCTAATAGGAAAAAATAAAATATAATTTTAAAAGAGAAAAGAAAACTCTAATATCACCACTTTATTAAGAAGAATAAGTAAATGCATTACATGGTCTCCTGACAGAAAAATATAGCACCTCAATTCTGTATATCTGTAGATCTGTCTAACCATTGAAACCCTCTCTAATCGCTTCTCTCTTAATGACTAACCCAAGTGCCTGATTTAAGCTTACACGCCGTTTGGAATGTCCTTTTGGAAATTCTTGTTTTTAATGTCTTTCACAGCTCTCAATAACAGCTTTAAAGTGTAACAGGAAGCAAATTCTTGTTTATATGTAATTAGAAGTGGACTTTATTAAAAAGAATATTAAAGACCTTATGTGGTAGTAAAAGTAATTTTTACTTCAAAAATGAATATTGAGTTCATAGAATTTCCAGAGGAGCCATATTCAGTACACGGAGCTAGAATTACTGTCCAATGCTGCCTCTGGTCATGCCCGGCTACTGCCATTGAGTATTAGATCCTACAAGATATTTAGCGACATCAAGGATCTGCTGGCACTGGTCAGCCTGGACAACTTTTCACTCGCCACCACCTAAAAAGGACCTCTCACGCTCTGTCTTCCAGTTCTGCTTCCAGGTCAAGTGAGGAACGCCTTTAACTGGATGGATGGAACCAACCGCTGTTCAGGCCTTGGACTCCGGGGCAGCAAAGAAGTGCAAACGATTCAGCATCTGTGTGTGGACTTTGCAGCTGGATCACAAGGTTTATTTTCCAAATTAAAGGGAGTTTTGAAAGTGAGAAGTTTACTAGCGGCAATAGGGCCAAAGGGAATACTCAGAAGCCACCACACCTACTTTTAATACCAGTGCCTTCAGAATATTCCAGTGGCCTCCAGGGGACTTTATTTCTAGCATTATCGTACTTCCAGCTGTTTGATTACCTGCTCTAAAGGACTCTGCTTTTTGCCAGCACTCATCTCACACATAACCTTCTTGTACTTTGTTCTCAAGCAGGTTTTATCTTATGGGTATTTGTACTCCTCTAACATCTGTCAACAGATAGCATGTGACAGATAGTAGATGAGAGAAGATGTTCATCCACTTGGAAAAATAGTGAAGCAAATTGGAGCATGTAAATCCTCCTCCCATCGTAATTTCTAGAATGAAAGTTTCTAAGAACAAAGTGTCATTCTCTTCACTTCTTTCTTTTTCTTTTCTTTCTTTATATACATATATGGAAATTATAGATACATACATATATGTTACATACACAGGATGTATAAGATATATCTGTATATGTATCACTTGACTACTTGACCACAGTAAAAAATGTAAAATATGTATATGCATATACATGTATATATATGTATGCATATATGTATATATATATATGAGATACATATGTGTATGTAAGAAGTAAAGAAAAAGAAAAAATATATGTCTTCTTCTTGTTTTGGGGCTGCCATACCTAGCTGTGTTCAGTGCTTACTCCTTTATGCCCATGAACATCCTTGCAGCAGTGCCTTCAGTGACTTAAGTGTGTATGTGCTGGGGCCTGAGCCTGTATCAGTCACATGCAAGGCAAGCAAGAACGTTTCCTGCTTTGGCTGTGTAGTTCTACAGGAGCTTTTTCTTTTCTTTTAAGTCACTGTATACTCAGTATCCAGATTAGTGCTTGGCATGTGAGTAGGGCCCTCACAGTAAATATTTTTAATATGAATCCATTTTTTATCTCTTGGAAGAAATATTTTGAGAGGGCCATAGAGAGCAGAGAGGTTAAGGTACATGCCTTAACTCCAGGTCTATCCCTTGGGTACATGGTAAGCTGAGCATTGCTGGATACAGCGCCGATGCCCCAAGCAATCATAGGTGGGGTTCTGGAGGTGCCCATCTCTGCCAAGAAGGTCAAGAAACACCTTACAGAGAGAAAGGTAAAATAAATAAAGAACTCAAGGCTGGAGCAGGGCTGGGGAAGGGGAGTGGAACCGACTGGTGGTGGTGAGAGATGGGCACTGGTGGAGGGACGGTGCTGAAACACTGTATGACCAAACCCAAACATGAACTCTTTAATTGTATATCTTTTATTTGTATATATCACGGTATATAATAAAAATACTTAAAAAAAAAGAAACACCTTATGCCAGGCTTCACATTGAACCACTGAGCCTCTTAAAATCCCAATGCAGGCCATTACTGACCCTCCTGAGCACTGCTTCTACACCGCGACTTGCACCAATACTGTGTAAAATTTTTTGGTTTCCTAAGCGATTTTAAAATGATTTTCTATATTTTCAACTTAATTAATTTGTCTTATCTTTACCATTTCCCTTTATTTTCTTTGAGTTTATTCGCAGTCTCACTCTTGGGCTAGTTTTAGGTATGTATCCAACAACCTTTGGTTGTCTTCAGTTTCAATCAAATTTAAAACTTATATCATTTTTAACAACAAATGCAAAATGCAAAAACAAAAACTGCCCACCATACCACATTAATAGATCCAGAGGTTCCCTCAGACCAAGGATGTTTCCGGAGCCGGAGCAGGGAAACATAAGAGGCTCATCTTCGCACCAGGTATGTTGCAGTGTTGAAGTCATGGCGATGGAGATGTCCACAGGAAACAGAGTGGCAATAAAACACCTAACCCGTAGAATACAGCGACCACCCGCCAGTCTATGGACACGATAAACAAGTGAACTGATTCACTAATGGTAGAAGAGAAAGCACGCCCAATGCTCAGACAGAGAAAAAGGAAATGGACCCCCATTAGGCAAACACTTCACAGTAAAGAATAAAAGGGCCTAGAGGGGCTGGAGCAATAGCACAGTGGTAGGGCTTTGTCTTTGCAGGCAGCTGACCCAGATTCTATCCCTAGCATCCCATATGGCCCCCAATGTAGCCAGTAGTAATTCCTGAAAGTAAAGAGCCAGGAGTAACCCCTGAGCATCACCAGGTCTGAACCCAAAAAGAAAAAGAAATAAGGACTTCTAGCAAAACAAGTGGACCTAGTGATATTTGGGCACTACCAGGTTGTTAATTCTTGGTAGTGCTCAGCATTGCATGTGACGCCAAGCCAACTAACTCTCAACACCACTCACTCAACCCTATATACAGTAGACTCATGCGTTTTTGTCACTTTTTACCTCCTCTCATGGTGCAAGTTTCCTATCTTTGACCCTTGTTTCCATTGTCCTTGTGTATTAGCTGGGTCTCATAAAAATTAGAAGTCAATAGCCAAAGGGAACCTGGAAATGCTATTCTCATATCTCTTCATGAGCGATGGTATCACTTGTCTTCCCATTGTTCATCGATTGAGCGTGGCAAATCATTGTCTCCCATGTTGGGAATGAGAGGTTTCATATTGTTACTATTTTGGGTATATAATGAATACACCATGGGGTAGCTTCGCTGCTCTGCCGTGGGCTCTGGGTTCATCCCCAGGGGATTCTCAGCCTTTTTCTATGCCAGACCATCAACCATTCAGGGCCCACAGGGCAGAGCCCTGCGTGGGACAAGCCTCTCTCCTGTTCAAGCACCTGCCGACACAGCTGGGTACCATGTGCCATACCTGCAACACCTGAGGGGCAAAATGTATCATGTATCATGGTGTTATAAAAAAATTTAAATAAAAATAATTGCAATTAAAGTCTGAGAAGCAGTACAAGAGTCCCCAGCACTGTGCACTGGTTCGCTGGAAAATTCCGGCGGGCTTAACACTGAGCACAGAACCAGCAACAATACCTGGCACACAAACAAAAGCAACAAAACTAATTTGAAAAATTAAATGTACTGGTATATGATCTAAATAAGCAACAAAGCACCAATCTTATCCTAGAAATTATAAAGATAAATCTCTAAGAAAATCTTTTTAACAGAAATTGAAATTTAAATATACGGATTATCACTCAAAATGTAGAGAACTGAAAAGTGATTAGAAAATCCTTGTAAAACACACTCCTGACACACAATCAGTAGACCTAAGGTAGCTGGAGGTGGCTGTGGGTGGGCGAGGGGAAAGGGACCAGGATAATGCGAGCCTTAGTATCAGCCTCTGCACAGAGAAAATTGGTCTAATACTATCTCTAATACAAAAATAATATTAGCCTATAAAATATTTTTTAACTCACCAAAAAATGTGAAAATAAAACATAGTAAAGTTTAGAGATACTGAAGCAGTTAAGTTGAGAACCAAATTTAGAACTTTCTTAAATATGTGTATTAAAAGAAACAGAGCTGAAACCACGCAGGGAAAGTCCAGCTACAGCTCTCAATCCCAGCGCTGCCTGGCAAGGAAAGGTTTCTGGTGCAGGACCACGGTCACCAACAAGGGCTCCAAATACCCTGGCTCTCCTAAAGACGCCCTCAAAGCCGCTGGCCAGGCCAGTGAGCGCCGTGGGCGGCAGGCCTCTGCCCTTATGGGGACCCTCTACCTCTCCAGCCTCTCCTGGCCACCCGGAGCCCCCTGCTCTAAATCATGCCCAAGTCCCAGGCTCCCGGTCCTGGCTTGTTCTCCTGGATGCCCTGAGCCCTTCATTCCAGACATCCTGGACATGGTCCCCACTCAGCTCGGGTCCCCAGATGGAGATCTGGGACTGGAGATGGAAGAAGAGTTCGAGCAGTCCCACCCACCCTGGCCCAGCTCGCCTTTGTGGGTGCCCTGGGGCCAGAGACGAAGCCAGAGTGGGCTGGTGGTGCCCTTTTTAGGGCAAGGCTCTCAGCAAAGCAACTACCTCAATGCCTCACCGTGGAAGCACATTTGCGGTGGAAGTCAGCTTCAAGTGTCGAGACACTTTGATGCGCAGACAGCTCCTGGCGCCCGTGAACCGCACGAACCTTCCCACCTACATTGTAATGCACCCTTTAACCCCGACAGGAAGCAACCCTGGCCAAGCACCAGTTTAAGAAAATAAAATAATAAGAGAAAAAATACAACTCAAAGTAGAAAGAAATAATAAAGCCAGAAGCAAAGAAAAGTCAGAATCAATAAAACAAGACTCTACCTAAGAAAATAATAAAATGAATGCCAAGCTCAAGCTAGGCCAAACAAGTAAAAAAAGAGTAAAGTCAAATTCCCTGGGTGTGTCACAGGCACAGCACAAAAGAGGATAGACCACAAATCCTACAGCACTCTCAGAGGACACAATAAGGAGATACTACAAAAAAACTTTGATAATGACAATGTTCAGCAGAGCCGGTCAAAAGTAATTCTGAAAGGACTATCTTCATCTTGATCATCACAATAGGTCGTTCTTTCAAATATTTTAAATATACGGTTTTTTTTTAAAAGTAAAAATCAACTTTCCTGTGCAAGAGACATGATGCCTTTAATACAGCTTGAAAAAAGAGCTAAGAAGAAAAAAATAAAAGGTGGTAGAGGGGTTTCATCTATTACTCCTGGAATGAGTCTTCTAATCATGTAATCACCAGTGTTTCTCGAAGTTACAGTATATTGCCTATTTCTAAGAAATACACACTCCAGGAAATAGAACTTGAGTGAAAAAATGGGTCTTACTACATTAGGCAAGTGTTCGAATAGACCATTCCTCTTTACACACAACAATAGTAGAGAAGAAAATGACACACGCGTCCAAAAGAGGTCAAATGTGGGCGAAATGTCACTAGATAAAACCGAAGGATGCTGGACAATAATGATCTTACGTTTAGCTTGGATATAAAAGAACCTTATCCTTAGATTGTTACACTGAGTTAATCAGGGTAATACCTCTGAGTTAAAAGTTTCGGGGCTGATAAAAACATGCATTCATGAAATGAAATATTCCTCCCCAAAAGAATCACCATTATTGTGCCTGGTTATGGTATGGGTGCTGGAGAAGACTGTGACTGAAACCCAATCATGAAATGCTTTGTAATAGTCTATCTCATGGTGTGATTCAATAAAAGTAACAAATAATATTTTTTAAAGCTACCGTTATCTAGATCTCGACTGTGACTGAAATTTATTGTTATTATTTGTATGGGCCACGCCCAGTGGAGGTACAGGCAGCAGGGCCACTCCAGATAGTGTTCAGGAGTGATGTGGTAAGCATGATAAACCGTAGTTTCTTTGCACATGCAAAGAACATGCTCTGCTATTTGAGCCATCCCCTCGAACCTGACTAAATTATTTTTCTAATCCTGCTTTCTTTCTTTAAATTTCACAGACACTTTATTTATAGGAAGATAAAAAATATGGATGTCACATAAATATGAGAAAAATAAATGAATATCAAAATTTCATTTACTAAAGAATGAGGTCACTTTAATTAGTATTTCATTAGAAATATTTCATATATAATAGAGCAGCTTATTAATGTTTAATATAGGGAGTATGAAAATAGTTTTTTTATCTCTTGTTTCTTTGACCACACAGAATATTCCCTTGTCATCAATCATAGGAAAATTTTAACAGGCAGAATGTTGTATCTACCATTGTCATTTTTTAGCTCATCATGAAATAACGACAAAAAAATAGAAGAGAAAGAAAATGTGTGTTTCATACTCTTTCAAGATTTAAAGAATATCTCAATCATTTTCCCAAAGTGAAAAGTTTAATGAAAAAAGTAGATTGATCTAATTTGGGATGCTTAAGTCACAGACAAATTTTAAATTATTTAAAAAAAAATAATAATAAGCCAAGCTCTTTGAGTCATACCGTAAAACGAATTTCACTCCATTAATTCTGCTTAGGTGATTTACCTAAAACAGCTCCAGAGAAACAATATTCTCACCTACTCTCAAAAACAGAAACAACAAATGTGAGAAAAGCGTTGTTATTCTATGGGAGGAAAGAGGAATGAGAGCAAAACCTTGTTAGCCTGGGCTGACTAATCAGGGCGCTGTGATGAATCTGCAAGAGCCTTCTTGACAAGCTAAGGGTGTGTTCCTCGACAACCGCTACGCTGAGTTCGTGCAAGGTGGAAATAGTTTCTCCTTGCCTATTTCACACACACTCCGCCAGGACTCCAAATTTTACTCACCTCCTCGCCCCTTCACATTTAACAGGTTTCCTAAATAAGAGAGTGTAGTGATTTGTATTGTTCAGATTCCAGGAACCAGAGGCCCCAGGCTCAAGTGGATCTAGAATGGAAGTAGGGGACTCAGGTATTGGGTCTGTTCTCTCTCCCAGCTAGGTGGAAGGATGCAAACCCGTTTCGCATGAGAAGCAGAACAAGTCACCTCTCCAGAGTGACCCCTCCACTTTCGAAGCAGCAATGACCCCCTGAAACCAGTGTCTGGGCCTCAGCCAGAGCTACCATAAAGGCTCGCAAAGTGTTCTGTACTGAATTTCCTGGAGCCATGTGACCCCACGCTGCAGCCTTTCAATCACTGGTGTGGGTTCAGATTCTGTTTCATCACAGGCCCCACTTCTTGGCTTCTGTCACTGAATCATTGTTCAAAGTGCTGGAGAATAAACAATTGGGGCAAAACCAAACAATGAATGCTGCCGTAGGCTGGAGTGAGAGTGGTAGTGGGCTTGCCTGGCACAACTGCAGAACCCACCGGGTACCGAGTTCAAGCAAAGAGCCGCTGGTTACTGCAGAGTTAGTGACGCCTGAGCATCACCAGGTAAGGGCCCTCCCAAAAAGTTAACATGTCTTATTCTCTTTCCAATTCTAAGTAATTTACCTTCATTTCCCCTTAATTTCTAGACATTCCCATCAGGAAAGGCTATTCTGGCACAGCTGAACCTGGGCAATATTTGGTTATCCGGATCTCAACAAGACTGACCTTAGGAAATCACTCAAGTGAACATACACAATACATCCTCTTAAATTTTTTCAGGCCAAATTTCAAGTTTTGTCTAATATCAGCTATGAAGAATGTAAACCCAGGGAAGACCAGAGTACACGAAAGTTAAGAAGCCTCACAGATATAAATAAGGTATGAAACACAGTATACTCTTTTGTGCAAAAGATACTCTTTCCTTACTTATGCCCTATATATTTATTTAGCTGCTTTTTGCTTATATTTGAAAATTAAATGTATTTTTATTATTATTTACTACAATAAACTCTTAATTCACATGTAAAACATGGTTTCTTTCAACTTAAATAATCCATACCTACCACTGCCAAAGTGGCACTTTCCTCTACAAATCTCGTAGAATTATCACATTAAAGAACTTAAAGTACCGGTCAAAATCTAAGCTGTGTCAGGAACAAACTCACTCACTGATATTTATGCAGCCTGGCCCTTCCCAAAGAAACTCTGAGATATCTCCTGATGACAAACCCTAACCCCCAAAGCATCCAATTATAGGTCCTAGGATCCTCCAGGTCTCCTTTGAGAGCCCTGAATTTATCCATTTTCTTCTCCTCTTTCTTTATTTACAACTGCAAAAAAAAAAAAAAAAAAAAAAAAAAGATCGCTAATTTACTGTCTGGAAGCTGCTTGCACTAAAAGGACACATATGACATTTATTTAAAAGGAAAACATATCTAAAAATACATTTGAAAATAACAATCACATTCCAAACAGAAAAATTTGGGCAAAACCAACTGCTTCAGATTTGCAGGGAGGCTAGAGAAATGGTTCAGCTCTCCTTTCACACACATCCTTTGTCATCAAGCTACCTCGCTCTTAAGATGGGGACAGGTGTACCTCTCTGTGTTCATTCAGAGCAGTGGAGGACAGTCTAAGTGCAAAGAGCTGGGAGAGACCGCTGGCAGTCAGGAAAGAAGGTGGAGTTATAACAAGATCACAGTTCCATCACCCGCATCCCATGGTCTCCGGCAGCTGCCAGGAGTGATCCCTGAGCAGTCCAGATGTGGCCAAATAAAAATAAACAAATAAAAATAACTAAATAAAAACAGGTGCATAGTTTATTGCAGTGTAAAAAGTCAAGAGAATACAGGCATCAGAAGCAATTCATTTGAACATATTTATTTAATAATGAGTTTATACATAATGCCTAGCTCACATGAAATTCAATGGCTAATTCCTAATATATGTATGCCCTGTCTTTATTTGTAAACATTCTCACAAATTATCCCTCTTATCTTGAAACTCGCTTCTAGTACTGGGGTGTCCTTTTTGTGATTTGCTAAACCTGAGAACCTATTGTGACATAAGTCTGATGATTCAAAAGCACTCTTGGCTCTTGATTGCTTTCTTCAGGATTGCGCATCTTCTGAACGTCAGGCCATGCGCCAAAACACTGTTTGTTTGACTTTACCCTCCGGGTCCTGGCTATTTCAAATACACCACATATTGTCATAAACCCATGCAGGTCCACATCAGTCACTCAGCCAATTCCTTTCCCCCAGACGGGTTCCCAGGGAGGGTCACCTCCTTTGTATTACCATGTTGGCTTTCCTTGGGTGAGACTCCAAAAGTTCTTATCTTTGCATGACTTCCCAGCTGCAATCAGAGGAACAATCAGCTTCTAGTTCCTGTAAGTTTGAGACTAGATCATAAATTTCGGTCAGTTGAATCTATGTAGAAATGTACCCTCAGGGGTTTCTGCACAGTTTTTCTGGGCCAGGGCAAGTCTCATCCCTACAATCAGGAACTCTCTTACATCTGTTAACTAACGAACGACGACTGAGGCGCTAAAAAAAGAAGGGCAAAAGTGGTGGGAATATACGCATTTATAAACCTCGGGCCAGGACTTTCGCTTTACTAACAACATTGGTGTATCATTCATAGTGGAAAATAAGGGGGCATTGGGCGGGGCAAATTCTCACTCCCTATAACTCAGCCAGAGATTACTAAATGCACAGTTTCTTTTCACTTTTAAAATAGAGCAAATATTCAGTTTTCCAGATTCTTGCAACAATCCTTTCAAACCAGAAAGGGAGTCATGAGTAAATGTACGGGAGTGCACACTGTGTAAATTTCAGAATATAATACGGATCGCTAATGGTGATTGGGAACCGATGACTCCCCGAAGCCACCTCGGGTTTAGTACACATGATAAATGTCGTTCAGGCGGCGCCAGGTCTTAACATTGAGAAATCAGAGCTGGAGACTACTAGAGTAATCAGATGCCTAATTTTTTCAGTCAGTGCAGACCAAAGTTTTCTTTAAGTTTTCAGCTGTTACCTTCTCTTGAAATACTCTACTGAAAGTGAAAGTGATTGGCCTCTATACACTAATGCAGACTAGTTTGCTGGGGTAGCAGAGTAGCAAAGCAAGAAAAGTGCCTTTTGGCTTATCAGTGTTAGAAATTTATGTTCCTATGTTTAGCCCTCAACAGAGGCGTACCTGACAGAGACGGTCTTTCACATTAGTTCTCCCAACTTCTCATGAAGCCTTCCAACAATGAGCACACATATTTGTGATTTCTAAAAGTGGCTGGGTCGTATCACGTAAGTAACCTCAAAAGAACATATGTGTATGGTTTGGTTGTGCTTCTTCACAATAAAGATCTTAATTGTATAGCCATTAAGAAAAACCAAAGGAAAGAAATGATTTATAGATAGCAAATTACATTGTTCTGTGGAACACAAAGAGAAATAGTTTCCAATGGATATTTGGAAATGATTTTTGACAAAAAAAGGTTTCGTAAAGAGTCAATTTTGACAAATTCTTAAAAGTACTCTCCCCTATTGTAATTTATCTCCAGATAGGGCATTTTTTTTTTTTGCATTAACCTTCAGATTTTTTGGGGGGGAAAATATCAAATTTGAACAATCGATCCATGCTTTTTTTTTTTTTTTTTTTTGCACAATTTGGTGTCAAATTGTCAGAGTGTCAAAATTGTCAAAGGCAATTTCTAAGCCTTTTCAAGCAGAGAGGGCGGGCATATTTCTCCAAACATGCAATCCTGTTCTATAACCAAGTATACAAGATAATAGATCCACTTTTAAATGTTCAAAGCCAAGCATTTGACTTCTAAACATAGATGGCATACACAGGCATCCAGTCAAAAGCAGGGTATGTAAAAGTTTTCTCCTAAAAGTTCTTAATTTGCTAAGATCACGTTACTGTTCTAAGTTGGTGGATTTTCACCTATTTCTCATAAGATTTCCCCACACCTCAAGCTTTTCCCACTGATGAATTTACTAACTCTGAATTCAAATATTGGCGGCCCACCCTGTCATCTTCCTGACACTCTTGGGGTACTTTTCCGGAAAAGCTGTGCCCTTTCAAAGATGACTGAACCGCTTAGGATCAAGTGAACCCCTTCTGATTTTCTCTTAAAATCTGTCTATGAGGCTCGGGCTATCTAAACTCTGAGATCCCGCACAGGACAGCCAGTCTCAAAACCATCCTCCCGCACACGTAACTAAGAGAAAACTACGCAGCCTGGAGCACAGTTACTAGTGTCGATCAGATTGTCATCTGGGAGAACAAAACAACAACAACAAATGTATCTATATCAGCTTCAGACCAAAGTGTAGGGGAGAGGAAGGCTAGGGAGGGACACCTTTGCTTTTAATGTGCAAATGTTTTAACTATCACGTTGAGATATTGAAAGAACAAGTTATCGGGGAGCCAGTCCTGAAGATAAAAGAGCGCTAATGAAAAACAGATTTCGACTCAAAAGGTGTTATCATCAGCACACATTTATCTATTATCTCCACCACATCTATCTATCTATCTTATCTATTATCTCATCTGTCTGATTCAGCACTATCATATCTAATCTATCTATCTATCTATCTATCTATCTATCTATCTATCTATCTATCTACACCATCTATCTATCATCTATCTATCTATCTATCATCTATCTATCTATTTCTCTATCCATCATCCATTCTATCTATCTACTCCATCTATCTATCTACTCCATCTACTCATCTGCTCATATCTATTCATTCTATATATTTTACTCAGACGTGGCCCTCGCTTCTGATGAGCTACACCCCAGGTGGCTTGGCCCCAGGCTGGCTCAACTTAGTCTCCCCAGGCACTACCTAAGTTGTAAACCTCTGGGGCACTTGCTGGGATCCCCTGCACCTCTCGGATGATAGTACCTCTGCAACGCGCTGCACACCCTGCAGATTTCAGCTCCTACGGTCGCCTGTACAGCTTGGCACCAGCGGCTGGAGGTGTCCCCCGCCGCTCCGGAAGCTCACACCACTTCCCCACCCCCCAGCCCAGTGCCGTGGGGTGCTCCAGCCCCAGTGCTCGGCACGCGGAGCGCGAGGTGGGGCCACCGGAGGGCGAACCCCGAGTGCCACGCGCCAGGGACACACTTTACTCCTCGCTGCGTGCCCCCACCTGGCCTACGCGCTTTACCCAAACTACTCACACCCGGGTCGCGATTACTTTTTCTCCTCCTCCCCGTCCCTCCCGGATCGCATCTGTCTACCCCAGCAGCCGCTGGGCGTTAGTGCCGTCGTTGCCCCCTGTTCGGCGCCCCCCCCCGAATTGCCCCGGTGCCAGGTCGGGGTAGCATCCCGCGACCCCCGGCCACCCCCTCCCCTGCCGAGGAGGCGGCGGCGGCGAGCAGCAGGACCTCCTGGCGGAGCGCAAGCGACAAGCACCGGGTCATGGCACCCGCCGCCCCGCGCTGAGGCCGCAGAGCAGCGGGCGCTCCGCAGTTCGCGCGCCGGAGCCAGGCTCAGCCCCGACGCCTCCGCGGAGCGCGCGGGGGTCGTAGCCGTCGCCCAGGGTCCCCCATCGCGCGTCCCTGAGCCCGGCAGAGGGTGGTGGGGAGCCCGCCTCCCTTGCGCACCCGCGCGAGCCCAGGCGTTCGGAGAGCCTGGGAGAGCGCCTGAGCGTGGACCGGGGTGGCCCTGTGCGCCCTGCGCCCTAGCTGGCTACTGGGCGGAGCGCCGCAGCGCGCTCAGAGCCCCCTCTGGGACTTGGGGAAACAAACTTCAGCCCCCCGGCCAGCTCTGCTCTCCGAGGTCCGGCTTTTGACCGCCACGCACGGTCCACGCGGCCAGACGCCTCCGGACGCTGCCGCGCGGGACCCGAGGGTTCCTTTAGGGACTGTGTTGCGTCACTCCCCGGTACGCCCTGGGCGGGGCTGGCTACCCCACCCCTCCAGTTTACGCTTGGCGAGTTGCGGGCTTTCCCTCCGGCCGGCTACTGCAACAGCCGGCAGCAGCAGGCCAGCCAGAGTCTGGGCCTCCTGTCCACCAGTGACCCTTCCGCCCCAATGGAGAGCACGGCCAGACACCCCTGCGGTGCCAGCTACCACGCTAGGCAGAGTCTGGCTTTGTCGGCAGAGAGCGTGGAGCAATTTCTGAGGTTGCCATTTGAGGCCATCCAAGAACTGGGTGTAGTGGCCGGTCATGCGCAGTAAGGGAAACTAAAGAAATATTTCACGCCATGTGTTAGAGATGGTGGGAGTACCGTCTAAGTCCCTGGAGGTTTGTTAAGGCTTTAAGTGGCTGTGTTTCCTATAAGGATGGTGACTGAAAAGATTAACTCGGTGTTCCTAACAGAACTTAGTGAAGTGCCAGTCAATGCGCCTTTGCTGTTGCAGGACCCTAAAAGCCTAGGCTCTGCATCTGCCCTGGATTGCCTCCTGCAGGTCAACAATTCATAGATAGGGGTAGTCTAAACGTGGCAGCTGTATCCGACCATGTATTCTGTGTACTGGCTGGTAGCAATATTCTCTCTCATGCTACCACACTCATCATGGACTAGCTAGATCTTACCTATTACATCTTGCCTGGCCACGCTGGATCTCTATACTAGACCAGAGAAATGTGCTGTTTGCTTCCGCCAAAGAAGCATGGCTTCCTGATAACCCTAAAGGCAACTAAAATACAAAACTACCGTGAAGTAGTCAAGACTCTTGTGAAGGCTTGGAGAAATATTTAACTGGCATTAGTATTAGTCTTTGGTACAGAGATGCCATCTTAGAACCCCCTTCTCTACCCTATAAAGGTAATTCCAGGCAGATCTTAGCCTTCAATATACTAGCATAAAAGGGCCTAGGTGAGGTGCTGGGAGAGATTACCTGTGAGTATTTGACCCTCCCTAGCTTTCCATAACAGTGGAGGGAGGTCTGAGCTGCAGGGGTATAATACTAGCCTGCTTCCTCTCTCTTTGGGCTCTTTTGGCCTCTCTCTGTGTGAGCTGGCACCCTTCTTGGGAGTCTTGTCTTTGTGCTCCTCTTTAGGCAGGGCCTTTAGGCACTGGTGGCCACCATCTTGGCCCTACAAGTGGTTGGGGTTCTAGCTGGAAATACTAAGCACTCGGCTTTTCCTTTGCTGATTTGTAGGCCTGAACCTGTGATAAGTAAACCCTTTAAAAACTGCATCGGATTCTGAGTTTTCATCCATTCCTCGCCGGCTTCAGAGTGTAGGAAGGAACCTCGCTTCCGGCACCGTTGGGGACCTCGAGGTGAGCCCTCCCCGACACTTTGTAAGGCGGCATAAAAGTAAATGAGTTGGTTTATCCTGAACTCCCCCACACACACACCCACAAAACACACACACAAATGCTATTATTTTGTTTGACTACCGTTATTGGTTTGGCAGCCTGCAAAGACTGCCCACCATCCCATCTCTCCGGCCCAATTCTGAACTATTGCTGCTGTTGGGGTTAGGTACTGTTAGGTTGTTAGGGCCTCTTTGAAAACTCTGATTATCTTATCAAAGGCTATTGATTGTCTTATCAAAAGCTATTGGATTGTGTCAGCAATCAATTTCATTGGTGTTATGGGTCTTGCCTCTTCTTCACCTACTTCTTCTCTGAATAATGTTACTTTATTCTTAAGAGATCCTTCCGGGAGGTCTCCTGGAAACTTACATGAAATGAGGTGAGGATCTGACTTTTCCATTAAAGGGTCACAGATGGGGGTGGTGTTGTTTGCTTGGATAGATGAGCTTTGACTCAGCTATCAGGGAACTCGCCTAAGATAGATGAGTTCTGGGGAACTCGCCTGCCACCATAACCTGGGATGGACCAAAATACATCTAAACGCTCCAAATCATTGTTCTTGTTTTATTCTGGATCTGGGCAAACAGAATATGGAGATGTGGGACAAGCCTGAGTTCCCTCCAGACACCCCACAAAACAGATGCTTTGAAAAGGGTGGGGGACAGATGCCGTAGGACACAATATATTTTGACTGCGTGGCTTGCTCATTCTCGGTGAGGACAACCTCTGTTGGAAGGGCTCCGAGCTTCAAGAGAAGATTCGGTGTTGTCTCCGGACCCGCGCCCAGGGAAAGGTAGAACTTCATTCTTCCCAAGGTTGTAGAACCAAAAGGCAAGACTCCAAAGGGTAGTGAACGTGCAAATACACCTAAATCACAAGCCATTATTATAATCACATCAGGTATTTATTTTCCTTGTTTGTGTTGTCTCATGGAAGTAATATTCTTGATCATTGAAAAGCTTGTATTTAATGAGAAACCAATGTTATTAGCCAAAAGATATTTGTAATTGAATGAATTCAACATTCTAAGGAGATAAATGCTTCCTCTTAATCTGATGGTGTAATCTGATGGTGTATTATCAGCATGGCATCCATTAGTCACTGTAGATACTGAGCACTGAAATATATCTGGCCTAAATGCACATGCGCTCTGAACACAAAACAAGTGCTAGACTTGGAAGTTCGCATAATAAGAAATTAAAATATATTCCTGAACATTTTATTTTACTTGTGTGCTGGAGCATTATTTCTACCATTTTGAGTTGAAGTGTATTGCCAAAATTACGTGAAGTTTATTTTTTTTTATATAACTATTGGAAAAATCTCTTTTACTTTTTTTTTACTCTCAACATATCCCCCTTAGAATGTGCTAATCTAATGAACTTTTTCCAATGGCAAAGTCATTCCCTCTGTCTTATGTGCAGAGTAAACCAGTAATTAGAAGAGCTGTTGGGAGCTTTGCCAATCAACATGTCCGACAGCAAATGAACAGTATCCTTTGCATTCTCAGCACAAAGTTCTGGTGACACAACAACCACCAAAAAAAAAAAAAGTCAAAGCTAAGCTATAGGAGTACGTGAAACTAGCATCCCCCAAATAACCCTCTCCGGCCTGTTGCCTGCATCAGTTTGAGAGTATTTCTCCCAGGGAAACTACGGCTTTTATTTGGCACATTATTTTTATTAATGTATCTTTTCCAAAATTATAGAATATCAAGAGGTTTAAATTCACTTTCTGTGATCACAATCCACCAAACACACCAAAACTCACCACTAACACACCCCCTGTGTTCACTACTTAATCCCACCTCCAAACAACCCATGTGATCATTCCTTACTCCTCCAAAACACATCCCAGTGCTCATTCTTTTAAAGCTCCTTTTCCTTCCAGAAGCACCCACGATTTTCCACATGTCTGGCAGTTCGCTTTGTTCATTTTTGGCCAGTCAATTTGCTTTAGTTATTTGCATTCCACATATGAGTGAAATTATCCTTCATCTTTTATTTCATTTATTTCTTAGTATACCTACTTTTAAGGTAAAGATTGGCTCCCTAGTTCCATCTTTAACAATAGGGAATGATTTTACCAGCACATATGGAGAGTGTTCTATCCGGTCACCTGTCAACGAGCATTTAGAGTGATCCCATGTTTTAATTGTAATAGCACTGCTGCTATGAACATGGTGGGGGCACAAATACCTGTTTGAATTACTGTCTCATAGCAGTCAGGATAAATGCTCTTTCCAGGAGTGGTGCTGGATAGATCATGTGGAAGTCCACCTGTTATAGGTCCCTCCCTGTGGTGCTCAGGCCCATCAATACAGGTACAATGGTACTTGCAGTGCATAGGGACTAAACCCAGCAATACCAGAAATCAATCGCCTCCCACTTTCGCCACATTGAAAAGCACCCTCCTTTTAATTTTTTAAAGGAATTCTCTGTACCATTTTCTATGAGAGCTTCACCAATTTATATTCCCACCAACAGTCTACCAGTTTATTTTTCTCCATTCTCTACCTTCAAAATGTCATTACTAATCTTCTTTGACATTCTTTTCCTGGTGTGATTTATACTCTCAGAATTTTAAGCAATGTTGAATATTTTTGCATGTGTCTGTGGATCATCTGGTAATGAAGCTTCTAGAGAAGAGCCTGTGGTTTTTTGCGTGTGTTTGTTTTTAATTGTTTCATTATACCACTGTAGATATACTAAATTACAAAGATGTTCATGTTTGGGTTTCAGTCATCAGTGTTCCAGCACCATCCCCTCCACCAGTCTACTCTCCCACCACCAATGTCCTCTGATTTCTTCCTTCCTAAGCCTTCCTATGGCAGGCACTTTGCCTCTTTAGCTCTCTCTCTCTCTCTCTCTCTCTCTCTCTGAAGAATCAATCTAGTTTTGATGGTGTTGCTTATCGTTGATTTGTGAGTGTACGGGATATTAACCCCCTGCCAGGGCATTACTTGTGTGTGGCAAATGAAGCTTCTCCAATTGTTAACTCGCATTTTTTGTAGTTTTGTGGTGGTAGCCTGATATTACTATGCAAAGCACTTGGTGAGTTTGGCTTCGTTTATTTTTTGCTTTTTTGTTTCTCGTATTCTGTGTGGAAGCTTAACCTCCCAGTATAATCTGAATGTTGTGTTCCTGCAGCATGTAATACCCACAAAGTTTTCTCTTTCTAGTGAGTTTAGGTCATTCACAAGTCCTTTAAATCCATTTGAGTTAATGTTTGCCTATGGTGCTAGCTTTCTGTCATCTAGTTCTATTTTTTTGCCTGCAGCAAGTTTTGCTTCTCCTGTTGCAGTTGCAGCAGGCTTTTCTTTCTCCATTGGATGGTCTTGGCTTCCTTAATTGAATACTACGAAAACTTTGAGTTGATCGAATGTATTAAATCCCAGGAGAGGTTAGCAAAGCACATTCCCAGAGAATTTTCAGTATTTGTACATATACATGAGTCTCACGTCAACCTC
>JAJIBD010032515.1:0-43505 GCA_021461705.1 Cryptotis parvus | reverse complement strand
AGTGATAAATGACTTTTCAAATTGGAATAACGGCTTTCACCTAAGAGAGCAGGTGAGAAATGACACATTTCCGATTGACTTTATCTATGTATGGATAATGTCCCTCAACTGCAATTTACGTTACTAAGAGAAGGAACCACTACTCCAAGCTAATGAATAAAAAATGGCCTCATTTATCCTAATTTGATCTCATTTCTATCAGTTTTATGGCATTTTGGAGACTAAAAATGGTATCAAAAACATTTACTATGCATAAGAACCTTGCATAGTAATTATTATAACAAAAGGTAAATCACCAAATAAATGCAAGCTTTTTTAATACAATGCAAAAGTCATTAAAATAAATACCATTTTACTCTCCTCCCCCAGCCTCTTCCCAGCGACACCTTGTCTTCAGCAAGTCTTTATTTTTATTGAGGTTTCATGTAACGTTTAATTTTCAGGCACACAGTGCTAGGGTAACCACACCCACCTGGTCCATAGGTCCCTTCTCATTCACCCTCCCTTTCAACCCACTAGGCTCCACAGAGTCACCCTATGCCTGCACTAGCTTGACAAGTAGTTGCTGGCAGAACTGTGGGTCTCGTGGTGCCTTTCCTTGCCATTACCTGTTCCCTTGCTTGTTTTATGCTCTACATATGAGTGATGTCATCAGGTATTTGTCCTAATCTGACAAACTTCATTAAACATGACAACCTCTGATTCCAAACAAGTTGTAATAAAATACAACACTTCATCTTTTCTAGGAACTGAGAAGTGTTTCACTTCGAGCACAATTTCTTTTTGTTTTCACTTTTAGGCCAAACCCAGAATCATGCTCAAGGATTACTCCTGGTGGTGCTCAGGAAACCACGTTGGCCCCAGGGACCAAACGAAGGCTCCTGCCTGTGACACACATAATCCAGAGCACTGAGCTATCTCCCAGACCCAATACCACACCTTGGGGAGGTGGAGCTTGGGGCTATATCAGGCAGTTTTCAGGGGATACTCTGAGTGGTGCAGAGCTGGGGATGAAATGTCTGCAGGCAAGGCAGCGTCTTCACCGCATACTGTCTTTCTAGCGCATTTCATTTGGCTATTGTAAACAGTGCTTTAACAATCATAGGTCTGCATGAATTTTTCCAAATTAGTGATTTAATATTCTTGGAATAAACACCAAGGACTGGAATTCCATCATTCAACAGTCCTATTTTCAATTTTTGGAAACTTCTCAATCCTATTTTCTGACAAGCTGAACAGGAATCCAGCTCCAGCAACAATGACTGAGGGTTCTTTTCTCACCCTACTCCCTGCACCCCCCCAGTACTATCTATTTGGGGACTTTCTGATCACTTGTCTTTCCATTGTTCATCGATTTGCTCGAGTGGGCACTAGTAACGTCTCCATACATCCTGTCTTGAGCTGGTGTAGCCCAAGGGCATCTGCTTGCTCCAGGAACACGAAGAGACTCAAACCATTCCATCAGGACATGGGAATGAGAGACCTCAGTAATTGTTACTGGTTTTTGGCATATCAAATGCGACACGTGTAGCTTGCCAGGCTCTGCCATGTGGCTAGGATACTCTAGGGGACTTTTTGATACAAGTAATTTTCACTGATGTGAGGTGATATTTCATTGGTATTTTGATTTGAGTCTCCCTTATAATCAATATTGATATCCACTTTTACATGTATCTTCTCTAGAGAAATGTCTATCCAGCTCTTCTCCCTATTTTTTATGGGAATGCTTGCTGGGTTTTGTTTCGTTGTAGAGTTTTGGAAGTTCTTTATATCTTGGACACCCAGCCTCAGTCTGGTGCATGATGTGTAAATATTTTCTCCCATTCACTGAGAAAAATTATTCATTTTATTTTACCTCTATTTTAGTCATAGTTTCTTTTACTTTTAAAACAATTTTTGCCTAGTGAAGAAGCCATTTGGTTTCATGAAATCCCATTTGTTGATTTGTGTTTCTACTTTCTTTGCCATTATGGCCAAACGGTTAAAGACACCTCTGAAGTCAGGATCATGGGATGTTTGTCTAATGTTTTTCTAAATGAATTTATAGATTCAGGTCTAGCATTAAGTTCTTTCATCATGCTTAACTGACTTATGTGCCAAGTATAAAGTAGTAAGTCAGATTCACCTTTACTTCCAGCTTGCCACCACAATTTGTTGAGACTTTCCTTCCCCACTTTGCACTCTTGGCTCACTGGCCAGAAGTTAACTGTCCATAGACTTCAGGGTTTAATATTGGATTCTCAATTCTAATAATAGCCATTATTCTGTGCATCTTATTTTATTCCAGTACCATGCCCCTCAAGGTGTTGCAGGTATGGCTGCTGTACACAGCTGCGTTGGCAGGTGGCAGACAGGAGACAGGCTTGTCCACAACCAGGGATCTGCCCCATGGGCCTTGGATGGTTGATGGTCTGACATAGAAAAGGACTGGGCCCCCTGGGATGAACCCAGAGCCACGGCAGAGCCTGGCAAGCTACCCATGGTGTATTCAATATGCCAAAAACAGTAACAATAATGGACCTCATTCCCAATGAATGGAGACGTTACTGGAGCCCGCTCAAGCCTATCGATGAACAATGGGGAGACAAGTGACAAGTAACAAGTGACCACAGTGTTTTGATCTTGTTACTTATATTTTATTTTAAAGTCAGAAAAATGCACCGATTCCCATCTTCTTTCTCAGAATTGCATTGGCTTTTTTGAGGATTTTTATAATTCCATAAAATTTGAGCAGTATTTGCTCTATGACTTTGAAGTATTCCTTAGGAATTTTGTTTGGGGGCTACACCCAGCTGTGACCAGGGTTTTACTACAGGTTTTATGCTTAGGGATCACTCCTGGAGTTGCTTGGAGGACCACAGGGTGCCAGAAATCAAACTGGGATCAGCTGTATACACAACCTCTGTATTTTCTCTCTAGCCTCATGAGGATTTTAATAGACTGAATTTGCTTGCATTGACACTGTTGTCATTTAACCTAACATATAATGCTTTGGGCAGGATGATCACTTCAGTCTTATTTGTTCAAGTCCATGAACATGAGATGCTCCCGCTTTTAATTATATTTATTGTTTTTCTTCTGAATACTTATTTTAAGATATTGGCTATAAAAATAAACATTATACTTAATTAACCAATTTGAAACACTATTTGCTCTCTTCCTGATTTATATGACATCCCTAGTTTTCCATCTTTAGATTCACTTTAATTTGGAGGTCCTGACCATCAGAACTGTCACTCCCTACCTCCACATAATTTCCTCATACGTTGTTTTAAACAATGATATGTTTTCTTTTGCATTATGTACGCCTTATCCAAGACTACCAAAAGAATACTTCCATTAATTTTGATTTGTCATTTACGTTTTACCTTAAGGCATTTAAAATGCCTTGCTTTGGCATACATCAGTAGTTCAATGAAGGAATGTACAAGTGTATTCATCCATTACTACATAAAGGATGTTTGGTACTCCTCCCAATCCTCCAACTCCTGGGGATTCTGCTGTTTAGGAATAAACTTGTAGTAAACACTAAAATACAGATACTTATGAGAAATGAGCTTCACTTCTACTATATAGTTGTAGGAAAACTATATTGCATATATGTATCTTGAGATTGTGTGTTTGGTGCTTGAGAGTGTGTGTTTGGTGCTTGGGAGACATCCAGAGACCATTTCAGCCTTATGAGGTGAGGGGGTGGTGCAGAGGTCAGACTGGTCAGTGCTTGGGCCTGGCAGTATGATGCTATACTCGCCCCCAAGGTGCCCAGGAAACCCCAGGGCATGCCCAGCAGTAATTAGGACCCACCACGGTTATACCCAGAAATGTTCACTGGGTGGGGGAGAGTGCATCTAGTGCCAAGGGGCCAGACTCAAAGCCTTACACAAATCAAACATGAGGCTCCACCACGCTGAACTATTTCCTTAGTAACTGAGATGTTTTGAAAGCACACCTTACTGTTGGGTGACCGCCCTACAGAGCCTTAGCTCCAGCTACACTTAGCTTATGTGGAGAGCTGGTCCCTGCCTTTGGGGAATCTCCAGAGCAGACACAATGGGAGTTCTGGCAGGAGTGGACTGATTTCATAATTTTATACGGCATAAATATTTTTATCATGAATCTTGCTTGTCCCAGATCAATATTCTGTTCCCACGCATCCCGTGTGGGACATACATGTAGATATCCAAAGAGTACTTGGCCGTGTTGGATCAACCATAATGTAATCATTCTCCTAGTTTAAAGACATGCCAGTGTGCCTCAGGGGCAAAGTACCATGGCTCTGACTGTAAAGATAATGCCAAAGTGAATTATTCTGATGGATTTGGGACCGTAGTGGGATCCAGAGTCTGGGATCTGCTAGCTGTATATTCATAGTAAAAAGTATTAATGTCATTTCCTACAAATTACATTCTGAACTGCTTTCTGGTTCAGAGATGCAGCCCCTCCTCTCTCTGCTAGGGAGATTTTGCCTCTGGACATCGACTCTGGCTTTGTGAAGCTTGAGCCAAAGGGCCATCTAAAGATCTACATTTCAAAAGGGTCATTTACCTGGCTACATCTCTAGATAGCCAAACCCATGATGGGCTGGGCTGGAAGATTTTTGGCGGGCTTCTGTCTATTAAAGAAGCTAGGAAGAGAAGAAGGGGACTTTTGCCATTTTGGCTTCTCTTGGCATTTTCCTCTCTCTGTCCTCTCCATACTCTGTTGGGCTACAACATGTGGTGGCAGCCATCTTGACCTACACGTGGCCGGGGCCCAGCCAGGAATCCAGAGCCTGGGGGTTTTTCCTGTTCTTGGATTGTATATCAGAACCTGTGATCATAAAGTCTTTTAAATATGTGCCGGATTCCTGAGTTTTCATCCATTCCCGCAGAAGGGAACTCATTTCCAGGTATTGTTGGGGACCCCAGCGGTCCCCACCTTACTAATTAAGCCTTCTGAGATTGAAACTTGTCACTTGTCACATCACTTGTCACCCTGTTGTTCATTGATTTTCTCAAACGGGTGCCAGTAACAGCTCCATTCATTAGGATGAGATCCATTATTGATACTGTTTTGGCATATCAAATACACCACGGGTAGCTTGCCAGGCTGTTCCATGGCTCTGGGTTCATCCCAGTAACATTTGACAGAAATTTTCAAAGATTTAATGGCCTTTGGTAGTTTTAATATTATTGATTGATTGATTGATTGATTGATTGATTGATTGATTGATACTTTTGGCAGGTGGGACATACTCAGAGATGCTCAGGAGTAACTCTTGACTCTGCACTCAGGAATTGCTCCTGGCAGTGCTCAGGAACCATACTGGATGCCAGGGATCAAACCCAGGTCAGATGCATGTACAGCAAATGCCCTACCTGCTGAATTATCATCCCAGTCCTAATTTTCAGTTTTCAAAGAAATAGACTATCTTATTATTATTATTATATTTTTTGGTATCAAGTGTCTTGAAATATTTTCTTAGTTTTACTCTGATATTTGTAAGGTAGTTTGTTTCCCCTCTTTTTACTACTATTATTATAAATGTGTATTCCCATTTTTCCTTAGGAAATATAGTCAGAAATGAAGGCATTTAAATATTTTTTCAAAAGTGTGCACAATTACAAATTAAATAACACCAGTTTGTAGACACCAGCACTCAGCAATAACAGTCTGTAATTTTACATCCTGTAGGTGTACCAAAAAAGTGACCATTCCTAACTATACAACAGTGACTGGGAGTGATATATGTGCCATTAAAACCTGGTCATATCAGTCTCCTAGTTAATCATTTAACCTGATATTTACACTTCAACACAATTATCTTAATCACCATAAGTGATCCCAGAACATATTGCTCTTGTCAATATGACTTTCAACTTTTCCATAATCTCCCTATCCTCATTTCCTATGACCCTTATCCTTGTGGTTTTAACTCCAGAAAAATTAAATGGATTATATTTCCCAAAAAAATATAGTGTCTGTTACCCCCATCGTTCTAATTAATAAGGCAGTCATTTTTTGCACCTCTAAAAGAAATTTTCTTTTACCTTGTTTAACTCTTATCAATCCCTAATAGGAAAAAATAAAATATAATTTTTAAAAAGAGAGAAAAGAAAACTCTAATATCACCACTTTATTAAGAAGAATATAAATGCATTACAGATGGTCTCCTAGCTAGAAAAATATAGCACCTCAATTCAGATCTAGATCTGTCTAACCATGGAAACTTCTCTCTTAATCGCTTCTCTCTTAATGACTAACCCAAGTGGCCTGATTTTGCTTACACGCTGTTTGGAATGTCCTTTTGGAAAATTCCTGTTTGGAATGCCCTTTCTACAGCTTCAATAACAGCTTAAAGTGTAACAGAAGCAGAATTCTTGTTTATATAATTAGAAGTGGACTTTATTAAAAAGAATATTAAAGACCTTTAAGGGTAGTGCAAAAGTAATTTTTAATTTAAAAAATGAATATTGAGTTCATAGAATTTCCAGAGGAGCCATATTCAGTACACGGAGCTAGAATTACTGTCCAATGCTGCCTCTGGTCATGCCCGATACTGCCATTGAGTATTAGATCCTACGCGAGATATGACATCAAGGGACTGCTGGCACTGGTCAGCCTGGACAACTTCCCACTCTGCCACCACCTAAAAGGACCTCACGCTCATTCTTCCAGTTCTGCTTCCAGGTCAAGTGAGGGACGCCTTTAACTGATGGATGGAACCTCAACCGCTTGTCCAGGCCTTGGATTCGGGGCAGCAAAGAAGGCAACGATTCAGCATTCTGAGCTTTTTGCAGCTGGATCACAAGGTTTATTTTCCCAAATTAAAGGGAGGTTTTGAAAGTGAGAAGTTTTACTATGGCAATAGGCTACAAAGGGAATACTAGAAGCCACCACACTGTTTTTAACAATTTGTTCTTCAGAATATTCCCAGTGGCCTCCAGGATGACCTTTTATACTTTCTAGTATTATCGTACTTCCAGCTGTTTGATTACCTGCTCTTAAAAGGACTCTGCTTTTAAGCAGCACTCATTCACATAACCTTCTTGTACTTTGTTCTCAAGCAGGTTTTATCTTATGGGTATTTGTACTCCTCTAACATCTGTCAGTGAAGATAGCATAGACAGATAGTAGATGAGAGAAGATGTTCATCCACTTGGAAATAGTGAAGCAAATTGGAGCATAAATCCTCCTCGCACTGCACTTCTAGAATGAAAGTTTCTTAAGAACAAAGTGTCATTCTCTCATCTCTTTTTCTTTCTTTATATACATATATGTATATGTTCATAGATACATACATATATGTTACATACATATATGTATAAGATATATATCTGTATATGTATCACTTGATCACTTGACATCCACAGTAAAAATGTAATCTGTATATGCATATACATGTATATATGTATGCATATATGTATATATATATATGAGTATACATATGTATGTAAGAAGTAAAGAAAAAGAAAAATATATGTCTTCTTCTTGTTTTTGGGGGGCTGCCATACCTAGCTGTGTTCAGTGCTTACTCCTATGCTCATGAATCACTCCCAGCAGTGCTCAGGTGACTTAAGTGTGTATGTGCTGGGGCCTGAGCCTGGATCAGTCACATGCAAGGCAAGAACGTTTCCTGCTTTGCTGTGTAGTTCTACAGGAGCTTTTCTTTTCTTTTTTTTAAGTCACTGTATACTCAGTATCCAGATTAGTGCTTGGCATGTGAGTAGGTTCTCAGTAAATATTTAATATGAATCCATTTTTATCTTTGAAGAAATAGTTTGGAGAGGCCATAGAGATAGCAGAGAGGTTAAGGTACATGCCTTAACTCCAGGTCTATCCCTGGTGGCACATGGTAAGCTGAGCATTGCTGGATACAGCGCTGAGATGCCCTAAGCACCATAGGTGTGGCTCTGGAGGTGCCCATCTCTTGCCAAGAGCCCAAGAAACACCTTATGAGAGAGAGAAAGGGAAAGAAATAAAGAACCTGCCATGGAGCAGGGCTGGGGAAGGGGGGAGGGAACCGGGGATGTTGGTGGTGGGAGATGGGCACTGGTGGAGGGACCGGGTGCTGAAACACTGTATGACCAAACCCAAACATGAACTTTTTTAATTGTATATCTTTTTATTTGTATATATCACGGTGGTATAATAAAATACTTAAAAAAAAAAAAGAAACACCTTATGCCAGGCTTCACATTGAACCACTGAGCCTCTTGGGCAAAAAATCCCAATGCGAGGCCACTGGGACCTCCCTGAGCACTGCTTGGGAGACCGCACTCCTGCACCACACAAAATTCTTTGGTTTCCTAAGCGATTTTAAATGATTTTCTATTTTCAACTTAATTAATTTGTCTTATCTTTACCATTTCCCCTCTTTTATTTTCTTTGAGTTTATTCGTAGTCTCACTCTAAGCTTAGTTTTAGGTATGTATCCAACAACTTTTTTTGCTGTCTTCAGTTTCAATCAAATTTAAAACTTATATCATTTTTAACAACAATGTAAGTACCGAAAACAAAACTGCCCACCACGTCCACCAGATCCCAGAGGTTCCTCAGACCAAGGATGGTTTCGGAGCCGGAGCAGGGAAACATAAGAGGCTCATCTTTGCACCAGGTATGTTGCAGTGCTGAAGTCAAGGATGGAGATGTCCACAGGGAAAACAGAGTGGCAATAGTACTGAATCTAACCGGGGAATACAGCGACCACCCGCCAGTCTATGGACCACGATAAACAAGTGAACTGATTCACTAATGGTAGAGAAGAGAAAGCACGTTCCAATGCCTAGACAGAGAAAAGGAAACGGACCCCATTAGGCAAACACCGCAGTAAAAATAGTCAAAAGGGCCTAGGGAGGGGCTGGAGCAGTAGCACAGTGGGGAGGTTTGGCCTTGCAGGCAGCTGACCCAGATTCTATCCCTAGCATCCCATATGGGCCCCCGAGCACAGCCAGGAGTAATTCCTGAGTAAAGAGCCAGGAGTAACCCCTGAGCATCACCAGGTCTGACCCAAAGAGAAAAAGAAATAAGTGACTTCTAGCAAAATGTTTGGACCCAGTGATATTTGGGCACTACCCAGGCTACACCTTGGTAGTGCTCAGCATTGATGTGACGCTTGCCAACCAATCCAATCCCCAACACCATCACCAACCCTATATACAGTGACCAACAATACATGTTTGTCAGTTTACCTCCTCTCATGGCAAGCTTCCTATCTTGACCCTTGTTTCCATTGTCCTTGAGTATTAGTCTCATAAAATTAGAAGTCAATAGCCAAAGGAACCTGGAAATGTCATCTTCATATCTCATGATGGTATCACTTGTCTTCCCATTGTTCATCGATTTGCTGGAGCGGGCACCAATAATGTCTCCATGTTGGGAATGAGGTTTATTATTGTTACTATTTTTGGCATATCGAATACACCATGGGGTAGCTTGCCAGGCTCTGCCGTGGCTCTGGGTTCATCCCAGGGGGACCAGTCTTTTTCTATGCCAGACCATCAACCATCCAGGGCCCACAGGGCAGAGCCCTGGGTGTGGACAAGCCTCTCTCCCTGTCTGCCACCTGCCGACACAGCTGGGTACCACAGCCATACCTGCAACACCTTGAGGGGCAAAATGTATCATGTATCATGGTGTTATAATAAAAAAATTTAAATAAAAAATAATTGGAAATTAAAGTCTGAGAAGCAGTACAAGAGTCCCCAGCACTGTGCACTGTCTGCTGGGCACCTCCATGGGCGAACACTGAGCACAGAACCAGCAACAATACCTGGCACACAAACAAAAGCAACAAAACTAATTTGAAAATTAAATAACAGACATCTAAATAAGCAACAAAGCACCAATCTTATCCTAGAAATTATAAAGATAACTAAGAAAAAAAATCTTTTAACAGAAATTGAAATTTAAATACTGGATGATATCACTCAAATGTAGAGAACTGAAAAGAATAAAGTGATTAGAAAATCCGCAGTAAAAACACACCTTGACACACAATCAGTAGACCTGCTAGTTGAGGTGGCTGGGGGTGGCGAGGAAGGGACCCAGGATAATCTGGAGCCTTAGTATCAGCTCTGCGATGAGAAAATTGCTCCAATACTATTATAAATACAGTAACAATATTAAATATAAAATATTTTTAACTCACCAAAAATGAAAATAAAACATAGTAAAGTTTAGAGATGTACTGAAGCAGTTGCTGAGAACCAAATTTAGAACTTTAAATATGTGTATTAGTAAAAGAAACAGAGCTGAAACCACGTAGGGAAAGTCCAGCTACAGCTCTCACCCTACAGCTGCCTACAAGGGAAGGCTCTGCGGTGCAGGACCCACGGGTCACCAACAAGGGCTCCAACACCCTGGCCTCTCCTAAAGGCGCCCTCTTGCCGCTGGCCAGGCCAGTGAGCGGCCAGGGGCGGCAGGCCTCTGTCTCTTATGGGACCCTCTACCTCTCCAGCCCTCTCCTGGCCCGGAGCCTGCCCCTGCTCTCTAAATCCCTATGCCCAAGTCCCAGGCTCAGTCCTGGCTTGTTCTCCTGATGCCCTGAGCCCTTCATTCCAGACATCCTGGACATGGTCCCCACTCAGCTCTGAGCCCTCCTAGGATGGAGATCTGGGACTGGAGATGGAAGAAGAGTCTGAGTCTCGACCCACCCTGGCCCAGCTCGTGCCTTGTGGGTGCCCTGGGGGCCCAGAGACGAGCTTCAGAGTGGGCTGGTGGTGGGGTCGCTCAGGGCAAGGCTCAGCAAAAAGCAACTACCAATGTCGCACCGGGAAGGACAGTGGTGGAAGGCGCCGGTCAGAGGCCGAAGGCTCGAGACACTTTGGATGCGAGACAGCTCCTGGCGCCCGGAACCTGCGGAACCTTCCCCACCTACCACTAATGCACCCTTTAACTCCGGAAAGGATAAGTGTGCCAACCTTGGCCAAGCACCAGTTTAAGAAAATAAAATAATAAGAGAAAAATACAACTCAAAGTAGAAAGAAATAATAAAGCCAGAAGCAAAGAAAAGTCAGGAATCAATAAAACAAGACTCTACTCCAAGAAAGTCAATAAAATGAATAAGCTCAAGCTAGGCCAAACAAGTAAAAAGAGAAAGCCGAAATTCCCTGTGTCACAGGCACAGCACAAAGAGGATAGACCACAAATCCTGCAGACACTCAGAGGACAATAAGGAGATACTACAAAAAACTTCTTGATAATGACAATGTTCAGCAGAGCCGGGTCAAAGTAATTCGAAAAGGACTATCTTCATCTTGATCTGTCACAATAGGTCAGTTCTTTTAAATATTTTAAATATACGCGTTTTTTTAAAAAAGTAAAAAATCAACTTTCTTTCCTGTGCAAGAGACATGATGCCTTTTTAATACAGCTTGAAAAGAGCTAAGAAGAAAAAATAAAAGGTGGTAGAGGGGTTTCATCTATTACCCTGGAATGAGTCTTCTAATCATGTAATCACTCAGTGTTTCGAAGTTACAGTATATTGCCTATTTCTAAGAAATACACACTTCAGATTGTAAATAGAACTTGAGTGAGGCCACAGTCTTACTACTAGGCAAGTGTTCAGAATAGACCATTCCTCTTACACAACAATAGTAGAGAAGAAAATGACACACGCGTCTAAAAGAGGTCAAGTAAATGTCACTAGATAAAACCGGAAGGATGCTGACAATAATGATCTTAATATGTTTTGCTTGGATATAAAAAGAACCTTATCCTTAGAGCTATATTACACTGAGTTAATCAGGGTAATACCCTCTGAGTTAAAAAAGTTTCGCTGATAAACATGCATTCATGAAATGAAATATTCTCCTTAAAAGAACACCATTATTGTGCTCTGGTTAAGGGATGGGTGCTGGAGCACTGTGTGACTGAAACCCAATCATGAACAGCTTTGTAATAGTCTATCTCATGGTGATTCAATAAAAAAGTAACAAATATTTTTTAAAAAGGATACCGTTATCTAGATTCCGACAGACTGAAATTTATTGTTATTATTTGTATGGCCACGCCCAGTGGAGGTACAGGCCAGCAGGGGCCACTCCAGATAGTGTTCAGGGAGTGATGTGGTAAGAAGGATAAACCGTAGTTTCTTGCACATGCAAAGAACATGCTCTGCTATTTGAGCCACATCCCCGAACCTGAATTAAATTATTTTTCTAATCCTGCTTTCTTTTTAAATTTCACAGACACTTATTTTATAGAAGATAAAAATATGGATGTCACATAAATTATGAGAAAATAAATGAATATCAAAATTTCATTTACTAAAGAATGAGGTCATTTTAATTAGTATTTCATTAGAAATATTTCATATAATATTTCTATTAATGTTTAATAATATAGGAGTATGAAATAGCTTTATCCCTGTTTCTTGACCACAGAATATTCCTTGTCATCAATCATAGGAAAATTTTAATATAGAATGTTGTATCTACCATTGTCATTTTAGCTCATCATGAAATAACGGTGACAAAACAGAAGAGAAAGAAAATGTGTGTTTCACTTTCAAGATTAAACATCCTAATCATTTTCCCCAAAGTGAAAAGTTTAATGAAAAAAGTAGACAGATCTAATTTGGGATGCTTAAGTCACAGACAAATTTAAATTATTTAAAAAAAATAATAAGCCAAGCTCTTGAGTCATACTGAATGACTCACCCATGAATTCTTGAGGGGATTAATTTAAAACAGCTCCAGAGAAACAATATCTTCACATACCTACTCTCAAAAAACAGAGAACAACAGAAAAGGTTATTCTAAGGGAGGAAAGAGGAATGAGAGCAAAACCTTGTTAGCCTGGTTGGACTAATCTGAGCCGATGAATTCAAGAGCCTTTTTGATAAGCTAAGGGTGTGTCCCTGACAAACTGCTGAGCGCTGAGTTCTATGGAAATAGTTTTCCTTGCCTATTTCACACTCCACACTCCCCACTCCTACTCACCTCCTCGCTCCCTCACATTTAACAGGTTTCCTAAATAAGAGGAGTAGTGATTTGTATTGTTCAGATTCCAGGGAACCTAGAGGCCCCAGGCCTTATGGATCTAGAATGGAAAAACAGGACTCGAGGTCATGGCTCTGTTCTCTCCCAGCTAGGGTGGGAAGGATGCAACCTGCTTCTGCATAGAAGAGAACAAGTCACCTCCTCCAGAGACTCTCCACTTTCCCGAAGCAGCAATGACCCCTGAAACCAGTGTCTGGGCCTCAGCCAGAGCTACCATAAAGGCTGGGCTAGTGTTCTGTACTGAATTTCCTGGAGTCATGTGACCCCACGCTGCACAGCCTTTCAATCACTGGTGTGGGTTCAGATTCTGTTTCATCACAGGCCCCACTTCTTTGCTTCTGTCACGGAATTGTTCAAAGGTTGGAGAATAAACAATTGGGGGCAAAACACGTCAAAACAATGAATGCGTTTCGGGCTGGAGTGATAGTGCAGTGGGTAGGGGCTTGCCTGGCACAATCCCCAGAACCCACCGGGTACCCAGAGTCTACAAGGAGTCATGGTTACTGCAGAGTTAGAAGTACGCCCTGAGCATCACCAGGTATGGGCCCTCCCAAAAAGTTAACATGTCTTATTCTCTTTTCCAATTCTAAGTAATTTACCTTACTTCCCTTAATTTCTAGACATTCCCATCAGGAAAGGCTATTCTGGCACAGCTGAACCTACACAATATTTGGGTATCCCTCGATCCTTTAACAAGACTGCACTTAGAAATCACTCATGAACATACACAATACATCCCAAATTTCTTCAGCGCAAATCTCCAAGTTTTGTCTATCAGCTATGAAGAATGTAAAACCAGTAAGACCAGAGCAATGAAAGTTAAGAAGCCTCCACAGATATAAATAAGGTATGAAACACAGTATACTCTTTGTGCAAAGATTTTTCTTTACTTGTCTTATATATGCTTATTTAGCTGCTTTGGCTTATATTTGAAAATTAAATTGCATTTTATTATTTACTACAATAAACTCTTAATCTACATGTGAACATATTTCTTTCAACTTCTTAAATAATCCATACCTACCACTGTTAATATGGCACTTTCCTCTACAAATCTCAGAATTAAGTCAACATTAAAGAACTAGCACTGGTCAAATCTAAGCTGTGTCAGGAACAAACTCACTCACTGATATTTATGCAGCCTGGCCCCTTTCCCAAAGAACTTGAGATGACTTCCTGATGAACAAACCCTAACCCCCCCAAAGCATCCAATTTATAGGTCCTATGACCCTCCAGGTCTCCCTTGAGAGCCCTGAATTTATCCATTTTCTTCTCCTCTTAGCTTTCTCTTATTTACAACTGCAAAAAAAAAAAAAAAAAAAAAAAAGATCATGACTACTGTCTGGAAGCGTTTGCACTTCAAAAGGGGACATATGGAGCATTTATTTAAAAGGAAAATATCTAAAAATACATTTGAAAATAACAATCACATTCCAAACAGAAAATTTGGGCAAAACCAACTGCTTCAGATTTGCAGGGAGGCTAGAGAAATGGTTCAGCTCTTTTCACACATCCCTTGTCAAGCGCCTCGTCTAAGATGGGGACAGGTGTACCTCTCTGTGTTCATTCAGAGCAGTGGAGACAGTCTATGCAAAGAGCTGGGAGAGGACCGCTTACAGTCAGGGAAAGAAGGTGGAGTTATAACAAGATCACAGTTCCATCACCCGCATCCCATATGGTCTCCCGCAGCGCTGCCAGGAGTGATCCCTGAGCAGAAAGCCAGATGTGGCCAAATAAAAAATAAACAAATAAAAATAACTAAATAAAAACAGGTGCATAGTTTATTGCAGTGTAAAGTCAAGAATACAGGCATCAGAAGCAATTCATTTGAACATATTTATTTAATAATGAGTTTATACATAATGCCTAGCTCACATGAAATTCAATGTCGATTAATTCCTAATATATGTATGCCCTGTCTTATTTGTAAACATTCTCACAAATTATCCCTTTATCTGAAATCCGTTCTTAGTACTGGGTGTCCTGTGATTTGCTAAACCTGAGAACCTATTTAATGTGCCTTTTAAGATGATTCAAAAGCACTCTTGGCTCTTGATTGCTTTCTCTTCAGATCAGGCATCTCTTGAACGTCAGGCCATTAAAAACAATTGTTTGTTTGACTTTACCCCTCCGGGTCCTATGAGTATTTCAAATACACCATAACAGAACTGAGGTCCAGCCATCAGTCACCAGCCACTCTTTCCCCAGACGTGTTCCCCAGGAGGGGTCACCCCTGCAGGGACCATGTTGGCTTTCCTTGGTGAGACTCCAAAAAGTTCTATCTTTGCATGACTCTAGCTAATCAGAGGAACAACTAGCTTTGTAGTTCTGTAAGTTTGAGACTAGATCATAAATTTCGGCTGTAGAATCTATGTAGAAATGTGCCCTCAGGGGTTTCTGCACAGTTTTTCTACGCCAGGGCAAGTCTCATCCCTGGAACCAGGAACCTCTTGCCACATCTGTTAACCAATGAACGACGACTGAGGCGCTAAAGAAGGGCAAAGGTGGGAACATTCTCTGCATTTATAAACCTGGGCCAGGACTTTCGCTTTTACTGCCAACACAGTGTATCATTCATAGTGGGAAATGAATAAGGCATTGGGGGTGTGGGGGGGCAACTTCACCCTCTATAACTGCCAGCCAGATTACTAAATGCAATAGTTCTCTTTTCACTTTTAAAATAGCAACATCTAGCTTTCCAGATTCTTAACAATCCTTTTCAAACCAGAAAAGGAGTGTCATGAAATCACGGGAGTGCACACTGTGTAAATCTCTGTAATATACGGATCACCACTTCAGGATTGGGAACTGATGATTCCTGCCAATTCTTTGTTTAGTACACATGATAAATGTTCAGGTCATGTCAGGTCTTACCAAATATTGAGAAATCAGGAAGCAAGATCACTAGAGTAATTCAGATATGCCTAATTTTTTCAGTCAGTGCAGACCAAAGTTTTTCTTTTAAGTTTTCGCCAGCTGTTACCTTCTGAAATACTACTGAAAGGAGTGATTATTCTATACTTAATGCAGACTAGGTTTGCTGGGGAAGAGTAGCAAAGCAAGAAAGGCTTTTTTTTGGTTTATCAGTGTTAGAAATTTAAGGTTCCCAGGTTTAGCCCTCAACAGAGGCGGAGTGGACAGAGACGGTCTTTCACATTGGTTCTCCCAACTTCTCATGAAGCCTTCCAACAATGACACATACATTTGTGATTTGTAAAAGTGGCTGGGTCAAAAATAATGCAAGTAACCACAAAAGAACATATGTGTATGTGGTTTGCTGTGCTTCTTCACAATAAAGATCTTAATTGTATAGCCATTAAGAATCAAAACCAAAGGGAAGCAGAAATCATTTATAGATAGCAACTTACATTGTTCTGTGGAACACAAAGAGAAATAGTTTCCAATGGATATTTGGAAATGATCTTTTTGACAAAAAAGGTTTCGTGTAAAGAGTCAATTTTGACAAATTCCCTAAAGTACTGATAATTTATCTCCAGATAGGGCATTTATTTTTTTTTTTTTGCATTAACCTTCAGATTTGGGGGGGAAAATATCAAATTTGAATAATCGATCCATGCTTTTTTTTTTTTTTTTGCACAATTTGGTGTCAAATTGTCAAAGGCAATTGTCAAAATTGTCAAAGGCAAATTTCTAAGCCTTTCCAAGCAGAGAGAGGGGGGGCATATTTTCGAACATGCAATCCTGTCCTATAACTAAGTATACAAGATAATAGAGTCCACTTTTTTTAAATGTTCAAAGCCAAGCATTTGACTCCTTAAAACATAGATGGGCAATTTCACAGGCATCCAGTCAAAAGCAGGGTATGTAAAAGCTTTTCTCCTAAAGTCTCTTAATTTGCCAAGATCACGGTTACTGTTCTAAGTTGGTGGGATTTTCACCTATTTCTCATAAGATTTCCCACACTCAGTTTCTTCCCACTGATGAATTTACTAACTCTGAATCCAAATATTTCGGCTCCACCCTGTCATCTTCCTGACACTCTTGGGGTAGCGACTTTCCTGAAAAGCTGTGCCTTTTCAAAGATGACTGAACCGCTTAGGATCAAGGGAACCCCTTCTGATTTTCTCTTAAAATCTGTCTAAGGAGGCTCAGGCTATCCAAACTCTGATATCCGCACAGGACAGCCAGTCTTCAAAACCATCCTCCCGCACGTGTTACTAAGAGAAAACTACGCAGCCTGGAGCACAGCTATTAGTGTCGATCAGATTGCCATCTGGGAGAACAAAACAACAACAACAAATGTATCTATATCAGCTTCAGACCAAAGTAGGAGAGGGAAGGCCAGGGAGGGACACCTTGTCTTTTAATGTGCAAATGTCTTAACTATCACGTTGAGATGTTGAAAGAACAAGTTATCGGGGCCAGTACCTGAAGATAAAAGAGCGTGAATGAAAAACAGTTTTCTACTCAAAGGGTTTGTCATCATTAGCACGCATTTATCTATCTATCTATCTATCTATCTATCTATCTATCTATCTATCTATCTATCTATCTATCTATCTATCTATCTATCTATCTATCTATCTATCTATCTATCTATCTATCTATCTATCTATCTATCTATCTATCTATCTATCTATCATCTATCTATCATCTATCTATCTATCTATCTATCTATCTATCTATCTATCTATCTATCTATCTATCTATCTATCTATCTATCTATCTATCTATCTATTCTTTTATCTATTATTTATATTTTTACCAGATATGCGTGGCCCGTCCCTTCTGATGAGCTACACCCCAGGTGGCTTGGGCCCCAGGCTCAACTTAGTCTCCCCAGGCACTACCTGTTGTAAACTCTGGGGCACTTGCCAGGATCCCCCCCCTGCAACTCTCGGATGATAGTACCTCGAAAGCAACGCGCTGCACACCCCGCAGATCTCAGCTCCACGGCCGCCTGCACAGCCTGGCACCAGCGGCTGGAGGTGTCCCCCCGCCGTCTGAAGCTCACCCACACTCCCACCACAGCCCAGCTACGGGGGTGCTCCAGCCCCAGTGCTCGGCACGGAGCGCAGGGGGGCCACCGGAGGGGGGAACCCCGAGCGCCACGGGCGCCAGGGGACACACTTCTACTCCTCTGCCAAGTGCCCCCCAATTCGCCACGCGCTTTACCCAAACTACTCACACCCGGGTCGCGATTACTTTTCCTCCCCGTCCTCCCGACGCATCTGTCTACCCCCAGCAGCTGCCAGGCGTTAGGTGCCCACGTCGCGTCTGTCCCACGCGCCCCCTGGAATTGCGCCCGGTGCCAGGTCGGGGTGGGGGGATCCCCGACCCCGGGGCCACCCCCCTTCTTACCTGCCGAGAGCGCGGCGGCGGCGAGCAGCAGGACCCCCTGGCGGAGCGCAGCGACGAGCACCCGGCCATGGCACCAGCCGCCCCCCGCGCCGAGGCCGCAGAGCGCAGCGCGGCGGCTCTGAAGTTCGCGGGACGCCGGAGCCAGGCTCAGCCCCGACGCCTCCGGGGAGGCGCGCGCCGGGCTCTAGTCGTCGCCCGCGTCCCCCATCGCGCGTCCCTGAGCCCCGGCAGAGGGTGGCGGGGGAGACCCGCCCCGGCAGCGCCCTGCGCGGGGTCGGGCGAGCCCAGGCAGCCGGAGCGCCGGGAGAGCGCCCGGAGCGGGGACCGGGGTGGCCCCGTGCGCCCCGCGCCCTAGCTGGCCACTGGGAAGGGAGTCGCAGCGCGCCTAGAGCCCCTCTGGGACTTGGGGAAACAAACTTCAGCCCCGGCCAGTTCCCTCCGCTCTCCGAGGTCCGGCTTTTGACCGCCACGCAAGGTCCACGCGGCCAGACGCTCCTGGACAGCGCTTTGCCGCGCGGGACCCGAGGGGTTCCTAGGGACTGTGTCTGCGTCACCCCCGGTGCTCCCGCGGGCTGGCCCCCCCACCTCCAGTTACGTTGGCGAGCCGCGGGGCGCCCTCTCTGGCCGGCCTGCAAATAGCCGGCAGCAGCAGGCCAGCCAGAGTCCGGGCCTCCCTGTCCACCAGTGACCCTTCGCCCCTGGGAATGGAGAGCACGGCCAGACACCCCGGGCCCGAGGGTGCAGCTACTCTCCAGGCACAGTCTGGCTTTGTCGGCAGAAAGAAGCGTGGAGGATATCTCTGAAGTTGCCATTTCAGGCTATCAAGAACTGGGGTGTAGTGGGGGGTCATGGGCAGTAAGGAAACTAAAGAAATATTTCACGCCATGTGTTAGAGATGGTGGGAGTACTGTCTAGGTCCCTGGAGGTTTGTTATTAAGTGGCTGTGTTTCCTATAAGGATGGTGACTGAAAAGATTAACTTCGGTGTTCCCTAATAGAACTTAGCGTACAGTCAATGCGCTTTGTTGTTGCAGGACCCCCTAAAAGCCTAGGGCCTCTGCATCTGCCCTGGATTGCCTCCTGCAGGTCACTTCATAGATAGGGGGTAGTCTAAATGTGGCAGTTTTATCTGACCATGTATTCTGTACTGGCTGGTATAAATATTCTCTCATGCTACCACAATCATCATGGGACTAGCTAGATCTTACCAGCATATTTGCCTGGCCACGTTGGATCTCTAAGTAATTAGACCAGAGAGAAATGCTGTTTGCCTCCAAGCAAGCAAGCATGGCTCCCTGATAACTCAAAGGCAACTAAAATACAAAACTACCGTGAAGTAGACAAGACTCTTGTGAAGGCTTGGAGAAATATTTAACTGGCATTAGTATTAGTCTTTGGTACAGAGACATGCCATCTCAGAACCCCCTTCTCTACCCTATAAAGGCAATTCCAGGCAGATCTTAGCTCAATATATTAGCATATAAAAGGGGCCTAGGTGAGGTGCTGGGAGAGATTACCTGGGGGCATTTGACCCTCCCTGCTTTCCATAACAGTGGGAGGGAGGTCTGAGTTGCAGGGGTATAATACTAGCCTGCTTCCTCTCTCTTGGGGCTCTTTTTGGGCTCTCTCTTTGTGAGCTAGCACCCTTCTTGGGAGTCTTGTCTTTGTCTCCTCTTTACAGGGCCTTTACACATGGTAGCCACCATCTTGGCCTACAAGTGGCTGGGGTTCTAGCTGGGAATACTAAGCACCGGGCTTTTCCTTTTGCTGATTTGTATGCCTGAACCTGTGATAAGTAAACCCTTTTTAAAACTGCATCGGTTCCTGAGTTTTCATCCATTCCTCGCCGGCTTCAGAGGTAGAAGGGAACTTCGCTTCCCGCACTGTTGGGGACCCGAGGAGGCTCCCGACACTTTGTAAAGCGTGCATAAAAGTAAATGAGTTGGTTTATCCTGAACCCCCCCCCACACACACACAAAACACACACACAAATGCTAATATTTTGTTTGGCTGTTGGTTGGTTTGGCAGCCTGCAAGACTGCCCACCGTCCTATCTCTCCGGCCCAATTCTGAATTATTGCTGCTGTTGGGGTTAGGGGTACTGCTAGGTTGTTAGGGGCTCTCTGAAAAACTGATTATCTTATCAAAGGCTATTGATTGTCTTATCAAAAGCTATTGATTGTGTCAGCAATCAATTTCATTGGTGTTATGGGTCTTAATTCCTTCTTCACCTACTTCCTCTCTGAATAATGTTACTTTATTCTTTAAGAGGTCCTTCGGAGGTCTCTTGGAAACTTACATGAAATGAGGTGAGGATCTGACTTTTCCATTAAAGGGTCACAGATCGGGGGCAGGTGTTGTTTGCTTGGATAGATGAGCTTGACTCATCTATCAGGGAACTCCGCCTAAGATAGATGAGTTCTGGGGAACTTCGCCTGCGTCACCATAACCTGGGATGAACCAAAATACATCTAAACGTTCCAAATCATTGTTCTTGTTTTTATTCTGGATCTGGGCAAACAGAATATGGAGATGTGGGACAAGCCTGAGTCCCTCCAGACACCCACAAAACAGATGCTTTGAAAAGGGTGGGGGCACAGATACAATAGGACACAATATATTTTGACTGCGTGGCTTGCTCATTCTCGGTGAGGACAACTTCTGTTGGATGCTAAGACTCGGAGCCTAAGAGAAGATTCGAGTGTTGTCTCCAGACCTGCTGCCCCAGAAGCAGTAGAACTTCATTCTTCCCAAGGTTGTAGAACCAAAAGGCAAGACTCAAAGGGTAGTGAACGTGTAAATACAATTAAATCACAAGCCATTATTATAATCACATCAGGTATTTATTTTCCTTGTTTGTGTTGTCCCATGGAAGTAATATTCTTGATCATTGAAAAGCTTGTATTTAATGAGAAACCAATGTTATTAGCCAAAGATATTTGTAATTGAATGAATTCAACATTCTAAGGAGATAAATGCTTCCTCTTAATCTGATGGTGTAATCTGATGGTGTATTATCAGCATGGCATCCACTAGTCACGTGTAGATACTGAGCACTGAAATATATCTGGCCCAAATGCACATGCGCTCTGAACACAAAACAAGTGCTAGACTTGGAAGTCTTCGTGCATAATAAGAAATTAAAATATATTCCTGAACATTTTATTTTACTTGTATGCTGCAGCATTATTTCTAACATTTTTGAGTTGAAGTGTATTGCCAAAATTGTGAAGCTTATTTTTATTTATATATAACTATTAGAAAATCTTTTTACTTTTTTTTTACTCTCAACATATCCCCTTAGAATGTGCTAATCTAATGAACTTCTTCCAATGGCAAAGGTCATTCCCTCTGTCTTATGTGCAGAGTAAACCAGTAATTAGAAGAGCTGTTGGGTGCTTTGCCAATCAACATGTCGGACAGCAAATGAACAGTATCCTTTGCATTCTCAGTACAAAGTTCTGTGACACAACAATAACCACCAAAAAAAAAAAGTCAAAAGCTAAGCTATAGGAGTACTTGAAACTACATCCCCAAATAATCCCCCTCTGCCTTTTGCCTGCATCAATATTAGAGATATTTTTCCCAGGGGAAAATACTGCCTTTTATTTGCATATTATTTTTATTAATGTATCTTTTTTTCAAAATTATAGAATATCAAGAGGTTTAAATTCACTTTCTGTGATCACAATCCACCAAACACACCAAACCCACCACTAACACACCCCTGTGTTCACTACTTAATCCCACCTCCAAACAACCCATGTGATCATTCCTTAATTCCCCCTCCAAACACATCCCAGTGCTCATTCTTTTTAAAGCTCCTTTCCTTCCAGAAGCACCACGATTTTCCACATGTCTGGCAGTTCATTTTGTTCATTTTTGGCCAGTCAATTTGGCTTTAGTTATTTGCATTCCACATATGAGTGAAATTATCCTTCATCTTTTATTTCTTTATTTATTTCTTAGTATACTCACTTTAAGGTAAAGATTGGCTCTAAAAGCATAGTTCCATCTTTAACAATAGGGAAGGATTTCACTAAGTACATATGGAGAGGTTCTCTATCCGGTCACCTGTCAATGAGCATTTAGAGTGATCCCATGTTTTTAATTGTAATGAGCACTGCTGCTATGAACACAGGGCACAAATACCTGTTTGAATTACTGTCTTCATAGCAGTCAGATAAATGCCTAGGAGTGGTGTTGATAGATCATGTGGAAGTCCACCTGTTGTTATAGGTCCCTCCCTGTGGTGCTCAGGCCCATCAATACTCAGGTACAATGGTACTTGCAGTGCATAGGACTAAACCCAGCAACATCAGAAATCAATCGTTCCCACTTTTCGCCACATTGGAAGACCCTCCTTTTAATTTTTTAAAGGAATTCCTGTACCATTTTCTATGAGAGCTTCACCAATTTATATTCCCACCAACAGTCTACCAGTTTATTTTTCTCCATATTCTCACCAAATGTCATTACTAATCTTCTTTGACATTCTTTTCCCTGGTGTGATTTATACTCTCAGAATTTTTAAGCAATGTTCAACATATTTGCATGTGTCTGTGGATCATCTGTACTTAGTTTGTGGAGAAGAGTCTAGTTTTTGCGTGTGTTTGTTTTTAATTGTTTCATTATACCACTGTGAGATATACAATTACAAAGATGTTCATGTTTGGGTTTCAGTCATACAGTGTTCCAGCACCCATCCCTCCACCAGTGCCCACTTCCCACCACCAATGTCCCTGATTCCCTTCCCTTCCCCAAGCCTTCCTCTATGGCAGGCACTTTGTGCCTCTTCCTCTCTCTCTCTCTCTCTCTCTCTCTCTCTCTCTCTCTCTCTCTCTCTCTCTCTCTCTCTCTGAATCTAGTTTTGATGGTGTTGCTTATCGTTGATTTGTGAGTGTAATGGATATTAACCCCTTGTTAGAGGCATTGTGTGTGAAAATAGCTTCTCCAATTGCTAACTGCATTTTTGTGTTTTTGTGGTAGCTTATATTACTATGCAAAACCCTTAATTTGGTGAGGTGCCATTTGTTTATTTTTGCTTTTGTTTCTCATGCCCTTGAAGTTTAACCTCCCAGTATATCTTGAATGTTGTGGTCCTAGAGTATACCACCTACGTTTTCTTCTTTTTCTTAGAGTTTAGGTCTAATATCCAAGTCCTTAATCCATTTGAGTTAATGTTTGCCTATGGTGCTAGCTTGTCATCTAGTTCTATTTTTGCCTGCAGCAGTTTTGTTTTCCCAGCAGCAGTTGTTGAAGAGGCTTTTCTTTCTCCATTGGATGGTCTTGGCTTCTTAATTGAATACTACGAAAACTTAAAGAGTTGATCACTCTGAATGTATTAAATCCCAGAGGTTAGCAAAGTACATTCTTAGAGAATTTTCAGTATTTCAGATATACATGAGTCCTAATGTCAACCTCAAGGCAAAGAGGGAAAGCCTGTGATACTTATAATAGGTCTCCATGTTTTCCTTCAGAGAATATACCTGGAGGTAAGCACTTACACACGCCTCCAGGGCAATAAATCTAGCATTATCCAATATCTTTTTAAGGGTTAAGGAAGTGACCCAAAGAACTGAAACTCATGTTTGGTAAAGAACAGAAACCTGGAGGTGACCTCTGACACCACATTTTTTCTAAACAGCACCATCTGTGGCCCGGTGGCTCCCAGAACTGCCAGGATAGTGCTCACAAAATATTCTTAACTATCATAAGTAACCATTCTTATGACAAGACTGACTTCTGTCCTCAGGATAATCGTGGCTAGAGCAGGCACAGCAGGTAGGGCGCCTGTCTTGCACATGGCCTACCTGGGGTCCCATATGGTCCCTGAGGCATTACCAGGAGTGATCCCTGAGTGTAGAGGCATGAGTAATCCCTGAGCTTTGACAAGTGTGGGTCAAAAACAAAGCAACAAAAAATCAATATGAACAATTAAATTTTGTTGTACAGATTATGCTTTCATATTTTTGGTACATAATAAAAAGTAGCATGTGAGTATTTTCATTATTTTACTGGAGAGGATATTTATTTTATGAGATGTGTTTATCAAGATTCAGCCTCCCCTCCCATCATCTGTTTGTATATACTCATTACCATAGCAACATTACATCATGACTCCTAGATTCCAATAATCAGGAAAAAAATAACAATAATAAATAATTGCAAAGTTCAAAGCCCATCAGAAAAGAAGTCCTTGGGTGAGTACATCTTACATAATCAGGAGACACCAAGTATACACTTTAAATTATAAATATGTGAAGAATTTTCAGAATGTACTTTAAATGAATAAGGACAAATAAGAGTAATATCTTAACTTTAAAAATGATCATTGGGTGGACTGAGTATTTTTTTTGATAATATAGACATTTCTGTTTTCCTTTCTAGAATCTCCAATGGCCTGCATCTTAACTTTACATTTTTAACTTGGAAAATGAGCGTATCATTAACTGAGCATATGGTGAGGAGGCATGCTACAATGATTTGCTATATGCCATCAAAGTCTAATTTTTTAATCATTTTGTTTTTTTTTTCATTTTTTTTGCTTTTCCTAAACTCACATTCTCCATAAAACTGTGGCAATGCATTATATATTCGTTTTTGCTTATCTCATCTCTTAATTCCAGGAATAATAGCATTGGAAAATCTCAATTTCATTCCTGTTCCCCTACATCTTTTGCTAATCCCATTCCTTGAAAGAACTCATGTGTTTGGGGACCTTTAGTGACAGTATACAAAATGCACCATCTCTGCTGCATGTGACTGTATGACTCTTTTTGAGCATGAATAATGGAGAATAAAAACAGTTTCTTAAGCACCACTACTAGAAGTCTAGAAGGTAGTCTTTTTACAGTACTTACAGGATCTATTTCACCACTTTACAAAATGGCTGCATCCCTTCACTGATTTTCATATCCTTTCAATACTATTATCTTTTAGCCTCTTTCAAACACTGAGTTCCCTTCCATGGACCAATGTATACTGGGCTAATCACTTGTTCACTTGACATCCCATTATTCATCGATTTGTTCGGTGGGCACCAGTATCATTTCCATTTCTCCCTGTCACGTGCCAGTGTAGCCCAATGGCATCTGCTTGCTACAGGAATCTGAAGAGCCTCAAACTGTTTGTTCAGGGTCTTGGCGAAGAAGTATGACCATCTTGTAGGTGGGCAGACACGTGATCTTTTGACTTCCCATGGGATCCAATCGGTAATGGCTCTAGTCCAGACTTACATACTAGCATGATCTATAGAAATAGTTTCACCACGTGTATTTCTCCCCCTCCAAGTCTGCACCATCACGGGGTTTCTGGTATCACTCCTTGGGATTATCTCCAAGTTGTGTTACATGTCCAGCCCATCTGATTTTTGATGCCTTGGCAAACGAGACAACGTCCCTGACTCTCGATTGTCAATGGAGGTTGGAACTCGGATTCCGTCTTGCACTTGAGTGAGGGTGATATTCCAAGCATAACTCATTCAATTCCTCTTTCGGAGATCCAAATAGCATTCTCATCCTGCTTTCATAGGGCCCAGGTCTCTAATATGTGTTGCTATTTTATTTTATTGCTTTTTTTGGGTCACAACTGGCAATGCTCAGGGGTTACTTCTGGCTCTGCACTCAGGAATGACTCCTGGCTGTGTTCGGGGACCATATGGGATACTGGTGATTGAACCCGGGCCGGCTGTGCAATGAAAACGCTCTACCACTGTACTATCACTCTGGCCACTGTATTGCTATTTTAATGCAGCCAGTAGAAAATTTAGGATTATACAGGTAACTCAATATAGTTTTATTGGACATTTCTCATCTCATAAATACTCTTGGATATCAAGGATTATTCTTCTGCTTAAAATGATAGGAGCAATAGCTTTCTAATAGCTACTTAGGTCCAATTCCAGTTCCATCATTCTTTTCATCTCTTCATGACATATTCAGTTAATAACAAAGCCACACACTTCTTTTTGCATTTCACATTGTCATTCAAACTATTATTCCCACAGTTCAAGTCCTTAGTAAATTCATTCCTCAGTTGTTATAATTACCAACTAAATTGACCCTACAGCTTCATATTATCTCTATATAATGTATCCTCAAGGCTGTCATTAGGATAGTTTTCTATTAATATGACTCTGATTATGTTCTCTCTGCCTGTAAATCTTTAATAAACACCCATGTTTATAAAATCAAGGTTAAATTCTCTATCACACAGGTACTTAAGTTTTTTGATATTATGAATTTTTTCACTCTTCAAAAAATGTCAATGACCCAAAAAGGTATTAAGTAAGTTGGATCTTTACCATATTGGAAATCTAAGCTGATAAATTCTTAAAACACTGGAACATACAAGAACACATTCCACTTGGCTTCAGAACAATGGTATTATAAACCATGTATCCCTGAAAATCCCCATCGAACAGTTGTGGCAGATGGAGAGAAAAAACAAAAACTTACATACTAGCATGATCTATAGAAATAGTTTCGCCACGTGTATTTCTCTCCCTCCAAGTCTGCACCATCACGGGGGTTTCTGGTATCACTCCTTGGAAACTGCTGCACCAGTTCATTTCTTTACACTCACACGCAATGGGATCTCATCCATCCGCATGATTTTATTTTCTATTTCTGTTATATTTCAAGATTCTCAAATCTTTGTCTCTAATTCTGCCCTTGCTAATGAGCTCTGGATTTATATACCCTACTATCATTTTTGCCTCCATAATTCACAATGGTAAAAACCAATGTGTGTAAGACAGAAAATGTCTCCATACCTGGAGGTAATCAAAGGTTGTTTTGGTACATCATTTGTCTCTAGGGTGTTCTGGTGGCTGAACTTAGGCCTCCTACAATCAAAGCATTCACTCCAGCCCTTTTATCTATCTTCCAGGGCGAGGAGGGAATATTATTTTTTTTTGTTGTTGGGCTGAGGTGGGGAGACCCAGAACTGCTTGGGGCTTATTCCTGGTTCTGTGCTCAGAGATAACGCCTAGTGGTGCGTAGGGGATTATATGTGGTCTTGGAGATTGAATCTGGGTCAAAAATATGCACATCAGGAATCATACCAGCTCTAATATCTCTCTGACATTATGAAAAAAATTGTTTTTGTTTTTGGGGCCACATTCAGGGTTGCTCAAGGCTTAGTACTGACTCTGTACTCAGGGATCACTCCTGGCAGGGAACAGGGAATCAGATGGGGTGTGCAATATCTAACCTAGGTTGGGCATGTGCTCAAAGCAAGCACCTTACATACTATGCCATCCTTTAGGCCCCAAAGGATATCTGTATAGCACAAATGTCATCAGAAAACTGAAAGCTATATGACATATTCCCACTTCTAACAATAGCTGTTCTAACATTGACATTTGAAGTCAACTTGACCTAGTATACTAAGAACTCAGTAATAAATTTCCTGAATGAAAGAGTAAAATTGGGTGGGAGTGATAGCACAGCAGTTAGGGCATTTGCCTTGCATGCATCTGACACTGGTTTGATCCCCGGCATCACCAGGAGGTAGCCCCTGAACATTTGCCGGGTCTTACCCTTCCATAAAAGGGAAGAAAGGGTAAATAACATTTTTAAGACCCTCAACAAATTACCCCAAACCTATTTTTCCTAGTATATATAGTCTATTTTTCTCTCTCCCCACCCTCACCCACTGACTTTGCAAGTGGCTTAATTCAAAGCAACAGCACTTTTATAACTAAAGATTTGCGCACCCTCCAACCAGCTTTGTACTCACAATATAAAATCAGAGATGGTAGTTAAAGAAATCTATCGATAATGAGAGCAAATGGTAAGTGAAGAGTGAGCTAACCTTGAAAGTGGCCCCCAAAGATCTTTAAAAGCTCCCTAACTTGTGGGTTCAGAAAAAGAAAACTTGTAAAAGAAACAAACTATATATATAAGTTTTTAATTCAAACAGAATAATCCTAAGTTATTCAGTTGAAGCAGAAATTAAATATAGGAATAAATGATAAGTGATTCTCAGCTCTCCAGAAAGAATGCAGAGTCATGCTTAGAATATATAGGCGGCAGCCCTGGACGATCTGCCAGCCCCCTTCTCCGCTGCTGTCTCCTCTCCACCACTGTTCCCTGTCTGCCACTGTCTCCTGGATTATCTCCTGTGCTCCCTTTCCTCTACTGGGTACTGATGCCATCTTGAGTGATCAACACCCTGAAGCGGAACAGTAGATGAGATTCTTCTAGAAAATCGCTAACAGATGGATTTAAGTGTTAGATATCTTCACCCTACCTGTAGTTTCAAGGCAGGCTTTGGGACTGAGCATCAGCTTTTAGGGACATTAGAGGTTATTTCCTCCAAGATGTTCAAGGTGCTGATGATCCAGAACGAAGGGCATGCTGGGTATCTAGTAACTCAGGGTTTTCAGTTTACTTTTCTAGAATTTGGCAAGCTAATTATTCCTCCTGAAGTTAGGTTGGAAACTGAGGAGACAGCCTTCCTCTAAACCCATTTTAACTACAACCTCAGCACATTTTATGTTCCTCCTCTAAAAAAGGGGACAATGTACTTCAAAGGCTTGTTTTGTGAATGGAATGCTTTTAGACTGTTATGCAAATATTCTAAAAATATTTAATCTCAAAGTGATGTTAATTTTCCCACACAAAACTTTTGGTAATGAAGTGAGATTATGTGGAAGTCTTTATGAATTAAAAGAGAGACAAATGTACAGAACAAACTTTAGCCACTGATAAGAGAAAGAAAAGAATAAAACAAAAATGTAATTAAGAATGGGGTTTAATATTGTTGATGAAATCTTTGAAAAAAATACTATGCCATGTTTTCCTTTTCTGTCATAATGATAAATGAAATTTATGCACACAAATATTGGCTGCCATGTGTTTCCCAATGAAAGGGAATTTCTTGATTGTGTTTATTCCTTTCTAGTTACCTGTTTATTTGCCTAGCTAAGACTAGATCTTCCATAGTTTTCCAAACAAGATGGAAAACATAAAATGTGAAAAACAAAAGTGGTTTAAAATTACAAATGGCAAAAATATTTACCAAATCTAATCACTTTAAGCTACCTAGGGACAAGTAAGCCACTTTTCTCTAAACTTAGAAGTCAAGAGTTCTTGAACCTAGCAAGAAATGAAAATAACTATAATGGAAACATTGGTGTCCAACACTCTACAGGTACACATCTGAGAGTGATGAGAAAGATTCCAGGAAATGCCCACAAAATCATACTCAATCATTTCTTGTTGGAATTTTCTATGTGACCTAATAGCTTTGACTTTCCTGCTTCCAAGGAAGGTACTTAGGATTTGTGTCTGCTCTTAAGAAGTCACCATTAGAACCATTAATCTTCTGAATGATCCCTATGTTAGAATTTGGGGGGGTGGCAGGGAGGCTACACCCAGCAGTACCCAGGGCTCGTTTCTGGTTCTGCACTCAGGGATTACTTCTTCCAAGTCTTGGGAGACCACATGGAGCGCTAAAGATTGAATCCAGGTTGCCCGTGTGAAAGGCAAGCACACGACCCACTGTACTATCACTAGTGCCATCAACATTAAAATCACTATGTGGTTTTTGGGGGATGGAGTATTGATTTTCTGGTTGTTCCACTTCTCTTTATCTACATTGTTGACTTAGATCGCGAGGTTCTCTGTGAATCTTCTTATAGCCTCTGTTGCAGATGGAGGAAAAGTTGCCCAAAGGTTCGGGCTGCGTGTCAGCTCACATCCAGAAGAAAGTAAACATGCCTCACCCCAACAATACAGTTTATTTTTTGAAGAAAAGTTTTTTCTTAAATGACTTTCAAAAACAGCAATCTTATTAGAGAGTAATCCAAAGGAGAGAGAAAAATTTGAACTTTCATTCTAAAAGAGATTCCAAGGTTTCTAAGCTGACCAGAAACCAGCTTAGTAAGTCAACTCTAGACTCTCGTTAAACCTCAATGGAGAGAATGTTATGTGAAAAGGAGTGGCTAAGGTTGTCTCAACAATCAGTTTTTCCACTGCCATGGGGATCCAGAGAATAGAGACAAGAAGGACGCAAATAGGAGAAAATGTTCACCCTGTGATGCTCTGCCTCAGTGTGGAACACAACTGTTCTCTAAATTCCGGGTATTAGAGTTCGCTGGAACATTTTAACAAATTGCATTTAAAGCTTAGATACAATAATGGAAAAAAAAAGAAAACAAGTGTTCAGTCAGGCTACAATGCCTGTAAAATATTGTTCATTTTTGTTAGATCTTGTCTCTTACAGAAGCAATTTATCCACCCTCACTCCAGGCTCATTTACATATGACCCCGTGGAAATAAAGCAGTTAACAAGGAGAGGCTGATCTGAGGATGAATAGGTATTTGCTTCGCTTTTCTAAAGTTCACCTTCTGAAAGTCCATTCTTTTCTGAGAATTTTCATCACATCATTAACTCTAAGAATGTTCACTCTCTCAGCCCCACAGTAAATATGGATTTCCTAATCCACTGAGAATCACTTCAGAATTCAAAGCAATAAAAGCATCAAACATCCAACATACACTCATGCGCATACACACACACACACACACACACACACACACACACACACACACGAGATTTAACTCATTGAAATGGGTTTATATATTTCTGAGTGAATGGCAAGTATGCAAGGCCAAGCATCGAAGATGAGATTCCCAAAGGTAGATCCCATGTCCCTTTACCCTGCTGCAGCCATACAGCTATTTCTTCATTTTTGATTTATTTATTTTTTTTTTTTTGCTTTTTGGGTCACACCCGGCGATGCTCAGGGGTTATTCCTGGCTCTGCACTCAGGAATTACTCCTGGCGGTGCTCGGGGGACCATATGGGATGCCAGGGTCGAACCCTGGCCGGCACAGGCCGGCCGCGTGCAAGGCAAACACCCTACCACGCTGGGCTATCGCTCCGGCCCCCGCATCTGGGCCACACCCAGCTGTGCTTAGTGTTCACTCCTGGCTCTGAGCTCAGGGATCACTCCTCGTGGGGACCAGGGGAGATGCAGGTCGTGTAGGCGATCAAGCCCAGGTTTTGCTTTCAACATCTTTCCTGCAGTTAAATCTGTCCAATCCTGCAACTATTTCTTAAGAGGCCAAGGCCCAAAGGGGAGATAGAGGCAATATGTTTGCCATCAGCTTCCTCAAGGTCTTGGAACACAGAACTATAGCACGGATAGACCTTGTAAAATGTGGTGTCCTTGCGACTTGGGATTAGACTCAACTCAGGAAATAGAAACAAACCAAAAACAAGAATTAAAAACTGCAGGGTTATGCTTATGGCATTTAAAAAACTGCAGTTCTATGTCTTAGTTTCATTGACGAGTCCCACAAATTTCCAAAGTCTTAATTAAGTTTTAAAGCTTTTTATGCCATTTTTAAATATCGAAATACCACGTTCAATTTCTTCCTTTTTTTCTTACTCATTTCATAAATGGAATCTTCATTATGGGATGAAAATAATTTCTTGATACTTGGCTAAAATAAATTCAGATACCAACACATCCTTTTGTTAATAAAAATCTAAATAAACCAAAATTGTTCAGAAATATTTACTGTAAAATGGAAGATATTTTTGTGGTCCTATTTTTGCAAAATAATTGGGTCTGGAGAGCTAACATAGAGACAAATACAGCAGCTAACTAATCCCTATGGCTGACCCCATTGAAATCTGCTGCACCACGTGTAGTTCTCTGACAGCACCAGGGGTTAGTTCAAAGCACCGAGGCCAGAACGGCCCCTGAACACCACAAATGTGGCCCACCTCCCCAAAACAAAAGATAATTTTGGTTCTGTTTTTGAAAGGCAGACTTCTCTTTTGAGACCTTTGTATTATTGTCATCTCTGATATCTGTTCATTGTGTAACTATTATCAAGTTATTCTTGACACTCCATTTCTTTTTCATAAATTCTCAGAGAGTATTTGTGAGAATCACAGAATCATTATCACATGAATGATTTAGTTTATACATTGTACGCACTCAACAAAACAAAGCTCACAATTGGTTCATACTCCTCTTTCTTTTACTAAAAGTTGTCCTTAGTATTGATTTCTTCCAAAATTATATAATGATAATAACATTGATTAAAAAATAATTTCTCTCACATGAAATAATTGAAGTATTTAGAGGAATAGTTCATGACGAATTTATACAGGTGGTGTATCACTCTTTCGTTGTTAAGTACATATTCCCTGCCATGCATTACACAGTGAGAAAAAGATGTCAAGATATAGAATAAAAAATGAGAGATGTCACCTACTGTTCAGAGAATTTATGTTGGACAAAAGGAAAAAAAATTAAACAACTAGTTTTATAGTTAAATTGCAATAAGAATAAGAGTAAATATACAGCATTTAAAAAAAACTGTAGCAGGGCCGGAGCGATAGCCCAGGGGTAGGGCTTTTGCCTTGCACACGGCGGCTCATGCCGGCCCGGTTCAATCCCTGGCATCCCATATGGTCCCCTGAGCACGGCCAGGAGTAATTCCTGAGTGCAGAGCCAGGAGTAACCCCTGAGTATCGCGGGTGTGACCCAAAAAGCAAAAAAAAAAAAAAAAAAGAACTGTAGCAGGTAAATGTCAGAAGAGCAAAGTTTTGCTAGGAAATGTGTTGAAAGAGCTTAAAATAACAGAAAAAACTGGTAGTGGTGAGGTGACATTAAGGAGCTGTTGTCATTGCTTCTGTGGTGCACCACGTAGCACACCTTCATTGAGTGGGGTTTGCCGTGTTTGCAGAGGTCAGACCATGCTAAAGCCCACTCAGTCTCACAAACATCAGGCGTGTGCTCTACATTCTGAGTCGCCTTCTGGTTCTTTTAGTCCTAACTTTGTGTTGTTTGTTTTACAGGCTGGCCACACCTGGTGGTGCTCAGCGCTACTCTCTTCTCTGTGTTGGGGTTACACTCAACAGTGCTTAACAATTTCTAATGCCGTGCTGGAGCTTGATCCCCTAACCCCGCACACAGAGCATACACTCCAGCCCAGAGACTAATATCTCTGGTTCCTCTAAGTTCCAATTTTGTAAGTAATGAGACATCTCTGAAATAAAAAAAAAAACAAATACTAGAATAAGACTTAAAATATCACTTAGCTTCTCAGAAGGACTATGTCTAGGCAAGAGAAAAAATCTGATTCACTGACTGGGAGGATTATTTAGTCATCTAGGTAGAAAAAAAATACTTGAGGCAAGGAACTACTTTGGATCAAAAAGATGGAAAATGAGTATTGTATTAAGGAATGAGGAGGGAGAAAATAGGGAGTGGTTCAAGGTATCCCCAGTACTCTACTGTCTGTTTTAAGGATTCTAGAGTCTGTTTACAAAGACGCCATTCACCCGGAGAGGAAACACTGGGGTGAGTCCTATTGGATGTATATGCGAATCTGCTCTCAACGCTGAGTATGAAACACTGGGCAGAGCTGTGCTCCGGTGGTTAGATGTTAGGCTTAGGATTTAGAGACTGCCCCTTATAGTTAGAAGCAAACATTTGAAGTTTCTTCGGGTAAGCAGGAAGCAATTAAAACCAAGGTTATGGACAGATTTTCTGGATCTATATTTATACCAGATAAGCAGTAAAGCTGTCTCAAGGTTTGTCCTGATTTTTCAAGTCTCCCAACAAAGCTCACAATTGGTTCAAACTGACTTAAAAATATTTTCAAATGGCATGCTCTATGTTACCAAGGTTGAGACTCTTAATCAATCACTTATTGTAACTGCTTAAGAAAATCCAAAGGTCTCTCCTGAGGAAAAAATATGTTGACTCTGTGTAGATACCAAGATATTGGCCAACTCTTCTACTGGTATGTTGATCTTTTGCCTGGGATAGACTTCAAATTCATGTACACAGTTGCAAGAAACCTTTGTCCCCTTCAAACCTGAGCTTTAAAGCATATAGTTTTCGATCAAGAGACAAACAGCTCTTCACTCAGATGTGGAGCAGAAAGAAACAAAGGGACAGAACCAAAACAGAACGATCACTTGGCTGCTGATCACGGAAGTAATTTACCAGCTGTGGGTGTGGGAGGGGAAGAGAGGGTGAGCAGAGAGAATCCAGTGAACTGTGGCAGAGATATTTGGAATTTGATGGCACTTGTGATATGGTAACAGGTGTGAATGTAAACTCCTAAAACAAATAATAGTGTAAACTAACAGTGCCTCAGTTTTGAAGAATGGAAAGAGAGAGAGAGAGCTGAAGAGACAGTGCAGTGGTAAATCACCACCTTTCTGATGCAAAGAGCTGACCCCCGGACTCCTGATCCCAGGAGTCATCTTGAGTATAGCTGGGTATGGCCAAATCACACCCTAAAAAAATATTTTGGAAGGCGTTATAAGAAACATGAAATAAAATATACATTGGATACCTCAAGGGTCCAAGAACTCTATTCAGAAAAGAGATTTTTCACTCCTACATTCATTGCAACTCTTCACAGTAGCCAAATTCTGGATACAACCCGAGCATCCAAGTACAGATGGCTGGATAAAGAAACTGGCACATATACACAACGGAATACTACTTTGCTATAAGAAAAGAAGAAATCATGCAGTTCTCTGCTATGTTGGTGGATATGGAGAGAATCGTGCTGAGTAAAGTTAGAAAGAGAGGGACAGTTGCAGAGTGATTTCCCTCACATTTAGGATATAAATAAACATAGTCAGTGCAAGAAAATGCAGCACAAACTCAGAATTGGCCTGTAATAGGAAGTATATCACTGGAGGGGCTATGAGGCATAGGTGAAGGTGGACACTGATACAATGAATGTATCAGTATCACTGATCAGTAGACACTGATGTATCAGTAGACACTGATGCAATGGTGGAAGGAGGGTGGAGGGCATGGCGTTGGAATATTTCATGCATGAAACTTTGTCATTATCAATATTATAAATCATGGTGCCTCAAATAAATTTTTAAAAAACATGAACAAAAATATACATTTGATGCATATGTTAATTACTATAATTAACATAAAATAAGTTTATATAAGTACTAGAAATAATCTGTAATTTATTGATAATATTGAATGATATGAACAATAAAGTATCACTATCACTATCTTCCCGTTCATCATCAATTTGCTCGAGCAGGCTCCAGTAACATCTCCATATGTCCTGTCTCATGCTAGTGGAGCCCAAGGGCATCTGCTCAGTCCAGGAACATAAAGAGCCTCAAATCATTATATTAGGTCATAGGAATGACATAACATAATTGTTACTGGTATTTGGCATATCAAATACGACATGGGCAGCTTGCCAGGCTTGCCGGCGAGTGGCATACTCTTGTAGTCACCTCTAAATACAGCATTTATTGATGAACCAGTGGCCGCTCGAGCCGGGCTGTGATAGGCTCATCTGCTGGGCGGAGTTCTAACGAGAAGGAGGTCTGGATGTGGAAAATGGCAGCCCTCATGGAGTGGGAGGGTCGTCTGGTTTGTTGCAAGGTTCTGCTGGGGTGGTGGGTCAGGGCTAGAACTTGCCATCCCCTCCCAGGCGCCTCGTGAGCAGCTGGGCACAGGGAGAGCTGGTAGCAGCTCTGTCCCATCTCTGTGAGTCTCTGGATCAGCATATAATAAAAGAAATTTTACACATTATAAGTATATTCAAATGATACATAAGATAATACAAATAATATAGTATAACATAATAAACGTATATTTAAAGAAAATACAAATTGAAATGGATGGCTAAGAATGAATGGTATAATTGTCGAAAGTGCTAATACCAACCTAGAACTGAGCATTAAATACAGGCAAAAAATGCACATGATGGCCTCTAAGTGTATGTATTACGATCCACAATATGTAAGAGAAGGAAGAGAGAGAGAGAAGGAGAAAGTGAGAAAAGAGATAAAGAACCTGCCATAGAGGCAGGCTATGGGAGGGGGGGAACTGGGGACATTAGTGGTTGTTGGTGATGGGAAATGGGCACTGGTGGAGGGAGTGGTGCTGGAACACTGTGTGACTGAAATCACCAAACATAAACAACGTTGTAATTGTATGTCTCACGGTGGTATAATAAAATATTAATAAAAAAGAAACAAAAAAGGAATGAATGGTAAAATGCAAATTAATATGCAGATAATTCTAGACACCAGTAAAACTGGATTGAAGATGTGAGTCTGATATTTTGACCTTTAGATCCATTAAATTCACCTAACTACATAAGGCAGATATTTTTTTTTCCCTTAAATATACTTTATTTCTTGGAGTTTTGTCTAAAAAGCCCTGAAAGCTATAGAAAGATACTAAAAAAAATGTTCCTACAATCAAAGCATTTTTATACAGTGGTTTATGGTAATGTTCTTCCATTTGAGACTAAATTATGATTCTAAAAACCACCCAATCCCAGAAACTCAGAGAGGTGAGAGAAACTCAGAAGAGGTCAGAGAGGTGAGGAAATATGGTCACTGTGGTCCAAAAATGTGACTATGTTGTGACCTAACAGTTCTAGCTAAAACTTGGCCTGGCCACATGACTGCTCTTCACAGTCTTCAATGAGGCTATCCTAAGAGAATCTACTGAGAGCTCTGGACCACCACAAACATAAGTGCCTTTACATATCCACACACACAATGTAACCTTCAGAAGGCTCACAGATCTATTAGGACCTAAATTGGAATATAGATCTTTAGTGTGCATAAAATATTATACAGTTATGAGACCATATTATATTATTATGATCACATGATCTTAAAAATTCTAGGTTGTATGAGGGAATTTGTCCCTGTCTCTCTACTGACTGGTGAGAGAACTTGAAGCAAGCTCTTACTCTCTAGCAAGTTAGCTTAACTACTTAACTTCTTAGCTAAATTTATAAGTTGCTTAACTTCTCTATCTCAGATTGCTCATTTATATAAAATAGAAAAAATATGATTTAATTTATTAGGTCAAGATAAGGACTAAATGAGATAATGTCCACAAAGGACTTAGAACACAATATACTTCATGTAGTAGATAACTAATATTAGCCATTATTACTAGCTTAATGAATTATTAGTTTGAGCGATTATTCTCAGATATCAGTTTTATATATATATCTATATATATGTCTATATATATAGATATATATATATACTTGCTTGTTGGGTCACACCCAGCGATGCTCAGGGGTTATTCCTGGCTCTTTGCTCAGGAATTACACCTGGCGGTGCCTGGGGGACCATATGGGATGCCGGGGATTGAATCTGGGTTGGCTACGTGCAAGGCAAACAACCTACCTGCTGTGCTATACTCCGGCCCCAGTTATATTATTTTTTAATGTCTGACCAAGAATACTAGAGAAGTGGTAACCAACTCACAAACCTATAAAGCTTATTTGAGTGTACTTTTTCATGGTAGAATATAGTTTTTACAGATTTTAAGTGATATCTATGAATCAAAAATCTACACAGCACTCAAACAAAAAAGATATCAACTGGCTCCGTTGTTTATGGAGTATTACTCAACCACTTTTCCCATTATCCGGTTTGAGAGGACACAAACTCCAGGCACGTGTTTATCATATGTATTTCTGCAAGAAACAGTAGAAAGTGTCATGAGTTACTAAATGTCATTATGCTCTTATTAATCTGATTCTATTTCTAGACATTCTGTCCATTACTTAATCCTCCTGACACACCCCAGAACTTCTGGGATGGGCCTGAGATTCATTAATATAAGAAAAAAAAAAAAAACAAGCTAAATTACTGAATTAGCAAAATCGCTGTAAAAACATTTCCCAAATGCCAGTTGCTCTAATCCCTCCCCTTGTTTTGGGCTATGCTCTACTTTCCCATTCCCTGAATTATTTCATCCCAGGCTACCGTCTTTCCTCACCATGGCTCCCAACCCAGATTTCCTACCTTTGTCACCTTATGGCCACTATATACAGGGTGAATATTCTTTACATTGTTGACCAAACAACTGACCAGAATATATCTCTAAATCTTTACTCCTCTCCATACTATTTATTTCACTGTGCACAAATGTTCCCTTTTGTTGCTAGGCATCAAAAACGGTTTATTATTTCCCAATTCAGAACCAGTCTGGACAATTGAAAGGGTTTCCATACATATGATCAAGAGTTTTCTGTTTTACTATGAAAATTTTAAAGCTTTTGGATTGGAACCTTTCTGAGTGCCTTCGAATTAGGCTTGGAGGAGGAGAAAGACCATAGATGTCGGGGTCAGTGATCCTTGTTTTAATGTGCTTTGCCTGGCTAATGTGTTTATGCATTGTGTGGTTCAAGTAAAAGTCAAAGCCTTTTCAAGCTATTGCTATTTAATTTGTTTGAAAATCACAATTTATTTTTAACATTTAATATAAACATTACAGCCATGGATTTAATGCTGAATTTTTTAAGTATTTTATTATACCACCATGAGATATACAATTACAAAGATATGCAATTAAAAGTTCATATTTGGGCGGGGCGATAGCCAAGCGGTAGGGTGTTTGCCTTGCGGCCGGCCTGTGCCGGCCCTGGTTCGATCCCCGGTATTCCATATGGTCCCTGAGCACTGCCAGGAGTAATTCCTGAGTGCAAAGCCAGGAGTAACCTCTGAGCGTCGCCGGGTCTGACCCAAAAAGCAAAAAAAATAATAATAATAAAATTAAAAAAATTAAAAGTTCATATTTGGGTTTCGTTCATACAGTGTTCCAGCACCCATCCCGCCACTAGTGCCCATCTCCCACCACCAACTACCGGTTCCCTCCCCCTCCCAGCCCACCTCCATGGCAGGTTCCTATTTCTTTTCCTTTCTCTCTCTTTCTCTTTTCCTTCCCTTCCAGACTATGAATTACAGAACATACATCAAAGGGTTGCCATGTGTATCTTTTTGCTTGTATTTAATGCTCAGTTCTAGGCTGGAATTAGTACTTTTGACAATTGTTAGCACACTGTTCCATTTTTCTGTCTTACCTAGCCTCTGACTCCCACACGTTTGTGATAATTCCACCTTTTACAAGACCTCCTGATACATGTTTCACTTGACCTTGGATATTGGTATCATAATATGTACATATATATTTATGTCATGCAAATAAATGCAGTCATTCTATATCTGTCTCTCTCCTTCTGGCGAATTTCACTCAGCATAATCTTCTCCTTGCCCATCTATTTATTGGCAAATTTTGTAAGTTCATTTTTTCCTGCACTGCTGCATAGTATTCCATTGAGTAAGATGTACCCAAATCTTCTTTATCCAGTCGTGAGTTGGGCACTCTGGTTTCAGATTCTGGCAGTTGTGAATACTACTGCTATGAACATAAAAGTAGGGATGGTGCTTCCGCTGCATAATTTTGGCTTCCCAGAGTACATTCCCAGGAGTGGTATGGCTGGGTCAAATGGGAGTTCAATTTCTCGTCTTTTTAATGCTGATTTTTTTAAGTATTTGACCCAATGGGCCCTTGAGATAAACCCAGAGCCACGGTAGAGCCTCTAAGCTACCCATGGTTTATTTGATATGCTCAAAAACAGTAACAATCATGGACCTCATTCCCAACAAATGGAGACGTTACTGGCACCTACTCAAACAAATCGATGAACAACAGGAAGACAAGTGACAGTCGCAAGTATTTGACCAATAGCCTCCTGCAAACAAACCAGGGCCTTAGGATATAATACAGATCAGCTAGTTTTCTCTAATTACATGCAATCAAAATCATCTAGTCTTATTTTTTATCACATCTTTTGTGAAGACAGCTTAATCTTCCATGTTTTTTGGTGAGGTAAACTAAGGCCCAGAGAGTGATGTGCTCTTATTCATTGAGTAGAAAAGTTTGATTTTTAACTCAAATTAGTCTGGCTCTCACACCCCCTTGCTTCTGTGACTAGTTGGAAAGATTCAACTGATTTCATCAGAAACAATGAAGTAGCTGTATAAGAATTGTGCTTTTGAGGCTGTTGGAAACTTCTAATTCAGATCTAGGCATAACAGAAAACTAGCTGGGACCCATTTAATAGTATCTATTGTTATTGGTTATGCTGCTTAGTTTTCCTAATTGGGAAAAAAACATTAGGAGAAAACTACATATTCAAAACATTGTGTGAATATACCAAATGAGTGTCTCTCTGGGAAGGAGTCCATAGCCTTGCTCAAGATTCTCTCAATGGAGCCCTTGAACCAAGAAAGTTAAAAATCACCGAGAGATGCAAACACACAGGTCAGTCTGTCCCTTTTTTTTGTGGATAGCTTTTACTCACCTGCATGTTTTATGTCACCCTTTAAGTAGCAGTATGGTTGAGTAAAACATCTTCAAATACTAATGTTCATAGAGTTAATTAAAATCTTAAACCTCTATGCCAGCATGAAGCATTTGTGCATGTTGTTTACTCTAAACTAGAAATCGTGAAATTTGTAAGCCTTTTCATTGTTAAATTATAAATATCTTAGAGCATTGCTTTCACACACAGATGTTTCTTCCATCTACTTTACCATTCCCTGGTTTCTAAAGTCCATGTGATTGAGATTTCAGCCAAGGTTTGGAACCTACAAGTTGGCCTCGACATAACACTAATGCTCATTGATATAACTAAAACGTCTGTAGTAATGAGCAATAGCTGGATCTGTTGGATATGACGGGTTTTTCATAAATACATCTCATATGTGCAGGGATGCAAGGCCATTCTTTAAATAAGATCCAACTTACCACCACTTTAAATTCAAGATGTATTGTTTTTGTGTACCTTTTATTCTCAAGCTATATATAGAAAATGAATATCCAAACATTAGAAATACCATCTAGGATCTGTTCTTAGCATTGAGGTCTAGCTATGATGCAACAACGTTGTCCCTATTTTGCCATTTCTATTCTAAAATATTCTATTCTATTTTGCCTATTCTATTGGTTATATTTGTGATTAACTATTCTTTGATTTATTGGGTACAATCCCAGCTCCTTAAAAGAATATTTTTGGTCTAAGTCTCTTCTCTTTGCTCATAGTTGTTTACTGGTGGACATATAATTGTTCTCATTCTTAACAAATTTAGATTAATAATATAATTAAAACAAAGTTCTAGGACAGACAGATAGTTTTGGAATAAAGGTGTTTGCCTTGCACATAGCTAACCTCTAGATCAATTACTGACTCCAAATAATCCTCAAGTACCTGCCGAGGACAGTTCTTGGGCATAGTCAGGAGTAAGTTCTAGTGCTGGGTTTGGTCCCACTACTATCATAGACTCTAGAAGATAAGTAGTTCTAGTTGTCTCTTTGTTCAAGGATATGTTTTCCTGCTTTAAAAATATTAGTTTTCTATTCTCATACTAATATCTTAAGATATTTTTTTTACCCCATAAAAACATGCAATTCAATTGTATTCTCAAAGCTGTATTATCTCAGATAAATAATGATATTAAACTGGATAAATTTTTTAATTAATTTCTATTAACTGTCACTTCAATAACATTAAAATTAATTGGTTTCCAGTGATCTGTACTATTTAAAAATATTTGGATGGTTTAGAGTATATTATAGGCAAGAGCAAAATATACTGCTATTGCTAAAAATGATCTTATGAAAGTTGAATAGATGCCACAATGATTATATTGAATAGAAAAAATAAATTTTAGTTCTCTTGATTAATGAGTCTCTAGATAATCCAATTAATCAATATTAATACTATGTACTCAATGGCAGGTAATGGACTTTACACTAATATATTACATGTAAAAGGCATATATTAACTTATTCATTCTCTCTCTCCTAAGAATACTTTTATTTTTAATTTACCTTATATTTATAGACATTAAAAAATCATCTTAGAAAACATATCAGGTAATAGAAATTTAGGATAAGGAAAGAAAGATCTTAATCTCAATTAACTTTGATACAATTATAAATTAACCATTTAGTGTAACTGAATCGAAGTCAGAAAATTGTCTTGATCTTGTACTAACCTCTATGTTTTTTAGGGGCAAATGATTTAACCTTACGACATTATTAGCACTTACCCAATATTAATTTTACAAAGCATTAACAAGTATATTCTTCATTAAACACACACAAAGAAAAATTTCCCTTCTAGAACCTATTATTGACTATTCTTATTTCTCATATCAGAAAATAGATGAGACCTGATATAATATGAAACTGGAGAATAAACGGTAGCCCTTAATGATGGGATTTATTTTATTTGTGATTATCTAATAACAGGTATTGAAATCGCCTTTGTGCACCATAATTCCCCTTGCCTGTACCCAAAGTGGCCATGTGTAAAAAGATCTCTATTACCCATTACGCCTTCTTTCACTATATCAGATCCTTCCCAAAATAGTCTTCACGGCAGTCATACTTTGGGCCGTAAATTTCTTGTTTTGACAGTTTAAGAAGACCCTCTTATTTCTGACTATATTCACTCAATAGAGAAAACGCAATGTCTAATATGGGACAACAAGTAGTACTTAATAGCCTGCATTCTGGCTTAGACAGGTGAATCTACATTACTGTGTACAGACCCAATGTTACAAGCACTTAGTAACACCAAGGGAATGACAGAAATCTAAAGTTGCCCAATGGTGATCTATAAGCCTAAATTTATGTTTTCATGTAACTTCAGGTGAGTATACTGTATTACATATTTTATTTATAGTTTTGCATTTCCTAATACATATTTTGAAGGTGGGAGAGAGAAGAAAATCAGGATATTTTCTTCAGTTTAAATTACCAATCAATCAATCTAAAAACATTTCATCTCTCCATTCATAACAGTAACAATGAGATGGAAGCAGGCTACAGTCTTACTGTACAGCCTAGTTTAGATGAGGCAAGACTTACTTATTTTCAGTGCCCTTGTGCATTCCTTCATACATCCATGCCTTTGCAAATCCCAATATCACTGCTTACCTGAGGTGTGTAAGTTTTTGTTTAGGCCATGATTTATAATGCTATCTACAGTGGAATTTCAGACACAATGTCTTTGCAACCTCCAATTCCACCGCCACTATCAATCCTTCCATAATATCTCTCGAAGGTTCCCTACCGCACCCCTACCCAAGTGAATCCTTAGACCTTATTGCTAAGCTAAAAATATTGTAGCTTGGACCCAGAGGCTTACAGCTATTGGATCAGTGCTTTATATAAATCTAAACCTTCTTGTATTATTAGCATATCAAGGCTCTTGTCCTGTTACCTAGTTACCTCTATACTGCTTCTTCTCCATTCTGACTCCTTTATCTCTCCTAAGCTTTTCTATCTTTATATTCTCGGACCAAAGGTCTTATATATTTAATATTTTTACAATACTCT